>JARQOC010002450.1:0-25310 GCA_033576535.1 Allobates femoralis | reverse complement strand
AAACAGTCACCAGACTGTTGTACGTCATACGTTTATACAGGTTAGGGAACTAAAATCCTAACTCTTGTCATCTCAACAGTCACCACACTGTTGTACGTCATACGTTTATACAGGTTAGGGAACTAAAATCCTAACTCTTGTCATCTCAACAGTCACCACACTGTTGTACGTCATACGTTTATACAGGTTAGGGAACTAAAATCCTAACTCTTGTCATCTCAACAGTCACCACACTGTTGTACGTTATACCCTTAATACAGGTTGGGGAACTAAAATCCTAACTCTTGTCATCTCAACAGTCACCACACTGTTGTTCGTCATACGTTTATACAGGTTAGGGAACTAAAATCCTAACTCTTGTCATCAAAACAGTCACCAGACTGTTGTACGTCATACGTTTATACAGGTTAGGGAACTAAAATCCTAACTCTTGTCATCTCAACAGTCACCACACTGTTGTACGTCATACGTTTATACAGGTTAGGGAACTAAAATCCTAACTCTTGTCATCTCAACAGTCACCACACTGTTGTAACGTCATACCTTTATACAGGTTAGGGAACTAAAATCCTAACTCTTGTCATCTCAACAGTCACCACACTGTTGTACGTCATACGTTTATACAGGTTAGGGAATTAAAATCCTAACTCTTGTCATCAAAACAGTCACCAGACTGTTGTACGTCATACATTTATACAGCTTAGGGAACTAAAATCCTAACTCTTGTCATCTCAACAGTCACCACACTGTTGTACGTCATACGTTTATACAGGTTAGGGAACTAAAATCCTAACTCTTGTCATCTCAACAGTCACCACACTGTTGTACGTCATACCCTTTATACAGGTTAGGGAACTAAAATCCTAACTCTTGTCATCTCAACAGTCACCACACTGTTGTAACGTCATACCTTTATACAGGTTAGGGAACTAAAATCCTAACTCTTGTCATCTCAACAGTCACCACACTGTTGTACGTCATACGTTTATACAGGTTAGGGAACTAAAATCCTAACTCTTGTCATCAAAACAGTCACCAGACTGTTGTACGTCATACGTTTATACAGGTTATGGAACTAAAATCCTAACTCTTGTCATCTCAACAGTCACCACACTGTTGTAACGTCATACCTTAATACAGGTTAGGGAACTAAAATCCTAACTCTTGTCATCTCAACAGTCACCACACTGTTGTACGTCATACGTTTATACAGGTTAGGAAACTATAAAATCCTAACTCTTGTCATCTCAACAGTCACCAGACAGGTTGTACGTACTACCTTAATACAGGTTAGGGACTAAAATCATCTCCTGAAACCATTACAGTCACCAGACAGGTGTACGTACTTCCTTAATACAGGTTAGGGAACTAAAATCCTAACTGTTGTCATCTCAACAGTCACCACACTGTTGTACGTCATACTTTAAATACAGGTTAGGGAACTAAAATCCTAACTCTTGTCATCTCAACAGTCACCAGACAGGTGTACGTACTACCTTAATACAGGTTAGGGACTAAAATCCTCTCTTCAAACCCATTAAGTCACCAACAGTGTACGTACTACCTTAATACAGGTTAGGGAACTAAAATCCTAACTCTTGTATCTCAACAGTCACCACACTGTTGTACGTCTACTTATACAGGTTAGGGAACTAAAATCCTAACTCTTGTCATCTCAACAGTCACCACACTGTTGTAACGTCATACCTTTATACAGGTTAGGGAACTAAAATCCTAAACTCTTGTCATCTCAACGTCACCACACTGTTGTACGTCATACGTTTATACAGGTTAGGGAACTAAAATCCTAACTCTTGTCATCTCAACAGTCACCACACTGTTGTACGTCATACGTTTTCAGGTTAGGGAACTAAAATCCTAACTCTTGTCATCTCAACAGTCACCACACTGTTGTAACGTCATACCTTTATACAGGTTAGGGAACTAAAATCCTAACTCTTGTCATCTCAACAGTCACCACACTTTGAAACGTCATACCTTATACAGGTTAGGGAACTAAAATCCTAACTCTTGTCATCTCAACAGTCACCACACTGTTGTACGTCATACTTTATACAGGTTAGGGAACTAAAATCCTAACTCTTGTCATCTCAACAGTCACCCACACTGTTGTACGTCATACGTTTATACAGTTAGGGAACTAAAATCCTAACTCTTGTCATCTCAACAGTCACCACACTGTTGTACGTCATACCCTTTCGTCGTATACTTATACAGGTTAGGAACTAAAATCCTAACTCTTGTCATCTCAACAGTCACCACACTGTTGTACTCATACTTTATACAGGTTAGGGAACTAAAATCCTAACTCTGTCATCTCAACGTCACCACACTGTTGTAACGTCATACTTTATACAGTTAGGGAACTAAAATCCTAACTTGTCATCTCAACAGTCACCACACTGTTGTACGTCATACGTTTTACAGGTTAGGGAACTAAATCCTAACTCTTGTCTCTCAACAGTCACCAACTGTTGTACGTCATACTTTTACAGGTTAGGGAACTAAAATCCTAACTCTTGTCATCTCAACAGTCACCACACTTTGTACGTCATACTTTATACAGTTAGGGAACTAAAATCTAACTCTTGTCATCTCAACAGTCACCACACTGTTGTACGTCATACTTTATACAGGTTAGGGAACTAAAATCCTAACTCTTGTCATCTCAACAGTCACCACACTGTTGTACGTCATACGTTTATACAGGTTAGGGAACTAAAATCCTAACTCTTGTCATCTCAACAGTCACCACACTGTTGTACGTCATACTTTATACAGGTTAGGGAACTAAAATCCTAACTCTTGTCATTCAACAGTCACCACACTGTTGTACGTCATACCTTTACAGTTAGGGAACTAAAATCCTAACTCTTGTCATCTCAACAGTCACACACTTTGTACGTCATACTTTATACAGGTTAGGGAACTAAATTCTAACTCTTTTCAAACAGTCACCATACTGTTGTACGTCATACGTTTATACAGTTAGGGAACTAAAATCCTAACTCTTGTCATCACAGTCACCACTGTTGTACTCATAGTTATACAGTTAGGGAACTAAAATCCTAACTCTTGTCATCTCAACAGTCACCACACTGTTACTCATACCTTTATACAGGTTAGGGAACTAAAATCCTAACTCTTGTCATCTCAACAGTCACCACACTGTTGTACGTCATACTTTATACAGGTTAGGGAACTAAAATCCTAACTCTTTCATCAACAGTCACCAACTGTTGTACTCATACGTTTATACAGGTTAGGGAACTAAAATCTAACTCTTGTCACTCAACAGTCACCACACTGTTGTACGTCTACTTTTACAGGTTAGGGAACTAAATCCTAACTCTTGTCATCTCAACAGTCACACACTGTTGTACGTCATACCTTATACAGGTTAGGGAACTAAAATCCTAACTCTTGTCATCTCAACAGTCACCACACTGTTGTAACGTCATACCTTATACAGGTTAGGGAACTAAAATCCTAACTCTTGTCATCTCAACAGTCACCAACAGTTGTACGTATACTTATACAGGTTAGGGACTAAAATCCTACTCTTGTACTACAGTCACCAACGGTGTACGTACTACTTATACAGGTTAGGGACTAAAATCCTCTCTTCAACCATTAGAGTCACCAGACAGGTGTACGTACTACCTTAATACAGTTAGGGAACTAAAATCCTAACTCTTGTCATCTCAACAGTCACCACACTGTTGTACTCATACTTTATACAGGTTAGGGAACTAAAATCCTAACTCTTGTCATCTCAACAGTCCCACACTGTTGTAACGTCATACCTTTATACAGTTAGGGAACTAAAATCCTAACTCTTGTCATCCAACGTCACCACACTGTTGTACGTCATACGTTTATACAGGTTAGGGAACTAAAATCTAACTCTTGTCATCAACAGTCACACACTGTTGTACGTCATACGTTTTACAGTTAGGGAACTAAAATCCTAACTCTTGTCATCTCAACAGTCACCACACTGTTGTACGTCATACTTTATACAGGTTAGGGAACTAAATCCTAACTCTTGTCATCTCAACAGTCACCACACTGTTGTAACGTCATACCTTTATACAGGTTAGGGAACTAAAATCCTAACTCTTGTCATCTCAACAGTCACCACACTGTTGTACGTCATACGTTTATACAGGTTAGGGAACTAAAATCCTAACTCTTGTCATCTCAACAGTCACCACACTGTTGTACGTCATACGTTTTACAGGTTAGGGAACTAAAATCCTAACTCTTGTCATCTCAACAGTCACCACACTGTTGTACGTCATACCTTTACAGTTAGGGAACTAAAATCCTAACTCTTGTCATCTCAACGTCACCACACTTTGTAACGTCATACTTTATACAGGTTAGGGAACTAAAATCCAACTCTTGTATCTCAACAGTCACCAACGTTGTACGTCTACTTATACAGGTTAGGGACTAAAATCGTCTCAAACAGTCACCAGACTGTTGTACGTCTACTTATACAGGTTAGGACTAAAATCCTCTCTTCATCAAAGTCACCACAGTGTACGTCACTTATACAGGTTAGGAACTAAATCCTAACTCTTGTCATCTCAACAGTCACCACACTGTTGTACTTATTTATACAGGTTAGGGAACTAAAATCCTAACTCTTGTCATCTAACAGTCCACACTGTTGTACGTCATACTTTAAAGTTAGGAACTAAATCTAATCTTGTCATCAACAGTCACCAACTGTTGTACGTCATACGTTTATACAGGTTAGGAACTAAAATCTAATCTTGTCATCTAACAGTCACACATGTTGTACGTCATACTTTATACAGGTTAGGGAACTAAAATCCTAATCTTGTCATCTCAACAGTCACCACTGTTGTACGTCTCTTATACAGGTAGGGAACTAAAATCCTAACTCTTGTCATCTCAACAGTCACCACATGTTGTAAGTCATACTTTATACAGGTTAGGGAACTAAAATCCTAACTCTTGTCATCTCAACGTCCCACAGGTGTACGTATATTATACAGGTTAGGACTAAAATCCTCTTTAAACCAAAGTCCCACAGTGTACGTCTACCTTTAAGGTTAGGGAACTAAATCTAACTCTTGTCATCTAACAGTCACCACATTTTGTACGTATACTTTTACAGGTTAGGGAATAAAATCCTAACTCTTGTCATCTCAACAGTCACCACACTTTGTACGTCATACCTTTATACAGGTTAGGGAACTAAATCCTAACTCTTGTCATCCAACTGTCACCACACTGTTGTACGTCATACGTTTATACAGGTTAGGGAACTAAAATCCTATTTGTCATTCAAAAGTCACCAACTGTTGTACGTCATACGTTTTTACAGGTTAGGGAACTAAATCTAACTCTTGTCATCTCAACAGTCACCACACTGTTGTACGTCATACCCTTTATACAGGTTAGGGAACTAAAATCCTAACTCTTGTCATCTCAACAGTCACCACACTCTAAAATCCTAACTTTGTCATCTCAACAGTCACCAGAAGTGTGTACGTACTACCTTAAACAGTTAGGGACTAAAATCTCCTCCTGTCATTAACAGTCCCCAGCACTAGTGTAACGTACTACTTAATACTGGTTAGGGAAAATCTAACTCTTGTCATCTCAACAGTCACCAACACGTGTCGTCACTACGTTTATACAGTTAGGGAACTAAAATCCTAACTCTTTCATCTCAACAGTCACCACACTGTTGTACGTCATACGTTTATACAGGTTAGGGAACTAAAATCCTAACTCTTGTCACCCAAGTCACACACTGTTGTACGTCATACCTTTATACAGGTTAGGGAACTAAAATCCTAACTCTTGTCATCTCAACAGTCCCCACACTGTTGTACGTCATACCTTTATACAGGTTAGGGAACTAAAATCCTAACTCTTGTCATCTCAACAGTCAACCACACTGTTGTACGTCATAACGTTTATACAGGTTAGGAACTAAAATCCTAACTCTTGTCATCTCAACAGTCACCACACTGTTGTACGTCATACGTTTATACAGGTTAGGGAACTAAAATCCTAACTCTTGTCATCTCAACAGTCACCACACTGTTGTACGTCATACGTTTATACAGGTTAGGGAACTAAAATCTAATCTTGTCATCTCAACAGTCACCACACTGTTTGTACGTCTACTTTATACAGGTTAGGGAACTAAAATCCTAACTCTTGTCATCTCAACAGTTCACACACTGTTGTACGTCATACGTTTATACAGGTTAGGGAACTAAAATCCTAACTCTTGTCATCTCAACAGTCACCACACTGTTGTACGTCATACGTTTATACAGGTTAGGGAACTAAAATCCTAACTCTTGTCATCTCAACAGTCACCACACTGTTGTACGTCATACCCTTTATACAGGTTAGGGAACTAAAATCCTAACTCTTGTCATCTCAACAGTCCCACACTGTTGTAACGTCATACTTTATACAGGTTAGGGAACTAAAATCCTAACTCTTGTCATCTCAACAGTCACCACACTGTTGTACGTCATACGTTTATACAGGTTAGGGAACTAAAATCCTAACTCTTGTCATCTCAAACAGTCACCACACTGTTGTACGTCATACGTTTATACAGGTTAGGGAACTAAAATCCTAACTCTTGTCATCTCAACAGTCACCACACTGTTGTACGTCATACGTTTATACAGGTTAGGGAACTAAAAATCCTAACTCTTGTCATCTCAACAGTCACCACACTGTTGTACGTCATACGTTTATACAGGTTAGGGAACTAAAATCCTAACTCTTGTCATCTCAACAGTCACCACACTGTTGTACGTCATACGTTTATACAGGTTAGGGAACTAAAATCCTAACTCTTGTCATCTTAACAGTCACCACACTGTTGTACGTCATACGTTTATACAAGTTAGGGAACTAAAATCCTAACTCTTGTCATCTAACAGTCCTAACTGTTGTACGTCATACCTGATACAGGTTAGGGACTAAAATCCTTCCTAACTTCAAGTCACCAGACTGTTGTACGTCATACCTTGATACAGGTTAGGGACTAAAATCCTCTCCTGTGACTGTTGTCGCTGTATACAAGCAAAATGCGCAAGGGCGTTGGCAAGGAACAAGGAGGTGAACGTGATGGTGGTGCAGGCAGAGGCCGAGGTCGTGTGCAAGCAGTAATTTCGCAACAAGAAAGTGGCACATCTACTCGCTCACACGTCCTGTCCCAAATTGTTGGGGCCCGCTGCAGTACTACGCTCTTGAATCAACACTAGTGTCAACAGCTTTTTATTTGGATAGCGGATAATGCTTCTAGTCTGATTGGCACCTCCACAAACACCCTGTCTTCCACACGGTCAATTGTCAGTAGCCGTGATACTGCACCGCACATTTCCCAACCTGATCCTCCTTCCTACCAACTGGCTGAGTGCACGTCCACGGACATTACTGATCCCACACTTGGACACTCGGAAGTCCAGAAGTGTGTACCATGGGTCAGTGGAGGTACATGGCAAATTCCCATTACAAAATTTAAATTCAGTTGTCATTTGTTGGTGGTGTGGTGAAGTCTGGCCCAATCCAACCCTTGTTCATCTTGATCTCAGTCAGCCTGTCAGCATTTTCAGTTGACAGGCGGTTGCGTTTATCAGTAATGATTCCACCTGCGGCACTGAAAACACGCTGTGACAAAATGCTAGCGGCAGTGCAGGCCAGGACTTCCAAGGCGTAGAGAGCCAATTCATGCCACGTGTCCAGCTTGGAGACTCAATAATTGTAAGGCACAGAGGAATCTCGCAGTACAGTTGTTCGATCGGCAAGGTACTCCTTCAGCATCTGACCAAACTTAGCATTTCTTGTGTCACTACCCCGCACCTCAGGGGCTGTGGTACGTGAGGGGCTGAGAAAACTGTCCCACCTCGTAAAGACTGTTCCCCTACCTTTGGCGGATTGGACTTGTGCCCCTCTCGGCCGTACGCCTTGGTTGTCCACCGATTCCTGACCTATGCCGCTAGCGTTTTGTGAGGGGAATGATTTGCCTACTTCCGTGACTAAGGCCTTCTGGAACTGCTGCGTTTTGACTGACCTCTCCGCCTCAGGAATGACAGACATAAAGTTCTCCTTGTACCGTGGGTCTAACAGTGTTGCCAACCAGTACAGATTGTCGGCCAAGATGTTCTGAACGCGAGGGTCACGAGGCAGGCAGCTTACCATAAAGTCAGCCATGTGCGCCAGACTCTTAACAGCCATCACTTTAGTATCCAGACCAACACGATGACTGAACATGCTGTCCTCCTCCTCCTCCTCCTCATCTCCCCTGTCCTCTGGTCAGCCACGCTGAATCGAGGGTATGACTGGTGTGCATGTCATATCCTCAATTTAGCCAGAGAGTTGCTCCATGTCTTCATCCTCCTCCTCCTCGTCATAGTCCTCCACTGCACGTTGTGATGAGATGAGGCTGGACTCTGTGTTTTCACCCACACCCATTACTGTTTCTTGCTCCAAGTCATCGCGCTCGGCCTGCAATGCATCCTCTTTGTTTTTCAGCAGAGACCGTTTTAGAAGGCAGAGTAGTGGTATGGTGACGCTAATAATGGCGTCATCGCCGCTCACCATCTGGGTGGAGTCCTCAAAGTTTTGGAGGACGGTACATAGGTCGGACATCCATCTCCACTCCTCAGGTGTTATGTGTGGAGTTTGAAGCATTTCTCGACAGCTTAGGTGATGCAGGTAGTAAACAACTGCCCTCTTCTGCTCACATATCCTGACCAACATGTGCAGAGTTGAATTCCAACGCGTGGGGACATCACACACCAGTCTGTGGGCCGTAAGACGCTAACGGCGCTGAAATCCGCCAAGGTCGGCTGAAGCAGCAGGTGACTTGCGAAAATGTGTAGACAGAAGGCGAACTTTTACCAGCAGTTCAGACAGCTCTGGGTATGACTTTAGAAACCTCTGAACCACCAGGTTGAGCACGTGGGCCACGCATGGAACATGCGTCAGCTGGCCTCGCCTCAAAGCTGCCACCAAGTTCCGTCCATTGTCACACACGACCTTTCCTGGCTTTAGGTTCAGAGGTGTGAGCCAGTGATCTGCCTGCTGTTTCAGAGCTGTCAACACCTCTTCTGCATTGTGGGGTTTGTCACCTATGCAGACTAGCTTCAGCACAGCCTGTTGCCGCTTCGCAGAGGCAGTGCTGCAGTGCTTCCAGCTTGGGACTGGTGTGGAGGGTACAGTGGATGAGGATGAGCAGGAGGAGGAGGAGGCTGAAGAGCATGACATTCCGGAGCTGTAGAGTGTCGGTGAAACCCTGACAGAGGTAGGGCCTGCTATCCTTGGTGTGGGAAGGACGTGTTCCGTCCCTCGATCAGACTGTGTCAGAGCCTCCACAATATTAACCCAGTGTTTTGTCAAGGAGATGTAGCGGCCTTGCCCACAAGCACTTGTCCACGTGTCTGTGGTTATACACTTCAGCCCCTGACCTTACCCCTGCGGTATTAAAGAACAGCAATGACTGTCTAGCTGCAGTTTCCAATATCATGTCCACTCTCTATTTGAAACTAAACCTTTCCAAAACTGAACTTCTTCTGCTCCCCCCATCCACTAACCTCCCTAAATCGGACATCTCTCTCTCAGTTTGTGGCACCACGATAATGCCTAGGCAGCAGGCTCGTTGTCTGGGTGTTATGTTTGACACCGATCGCTCCTTCTCCTCCCACACACAATGTCTCGTCCGCTCATGTCACTTACACTTGAACAATATCTCCAGAGTCCGTCCCTTTCTCACCCTGTAAACAACAAAAGCCCTCACCGTGGCCCTAATCCATTCCCGCCTTGACTATTGCAATTCTCTATTAAGCGGCCTCCCCCTCACCAGAGTTTCTCCTCTCCAGTGCATCCTTAATGCAGCAGCCATGATCACCCATCTGGCCAATCGTTACTCAGATGCCTCTGCTCTGTGCCAGTCATTGCACTGGCTGCCCATATACTACAGCATCAAATTCAAATTGCTTCTTATCACCCACAAAGCTATTCACAGTGCAGCACCCCCCTACCTCTCCTCCCTCATCTCTGTCTATCACCCCACTCGCGCTCTACGTTCCTCAAATGACCTTCGACTGACATCGGTAATAATCCGATCCTCCACTCCCGGCTCCAAGACTTCTCCAGAGCTGCACCAAACCTCTGGAATGCTTTACCAAAAGAAATCAGGACTATCCACAACTTGCATGGCTTCAGACGATCCCTAAAAACGCATCTTTTTAAGGCGGCCTATCATACTCCCTAATAGAAGTCCTTTGTACTGTAGATAGTGGGCTATCCCTCTGGACATTACTCTTCTACAAACTACACCAAACCAAAAAGGTCTACACAGACTGTATAATGACCATCCATGTAAGCTTAGTTCTATGCCCCATTTCCTCGAGATGCCTGGACCATCAGTGCAATAAGCCCCTGTACCTTGTGCAACCCCTATCCCGTTGTAGATTGTAAGCTCTTTTGAGCAGGGTCACCTTCATTTCTTGCTTTATTTTTTGTATTTTCTTTTTTACATTGATTCTATGCCTATTGTTTTGTATCCAATTATTCTACTGTATTTGTTCTGTACTGTAATTACTTACTGTATTATATTTTCTGTACTCTAACCCTACATTGTAAAGCGCTGCGTAATATGTTGGCGTTATATAAATAAAGCTGTATTATTATTATTATTATTCGGTGGACTTTGGCTGAAACAGCGTTGTTCAGGGCACGTGTGATGCTGTTGGACACGTGGTTATGCAATGCGGGGACGGCACATCTGGAGAAATAGTGGCGGCTGGGGACCGAGTAACGTGGGACAGCAGCCGCCATCAGGTTGCAGAATGCTTCCGTCTACACCAGCCGGAAAGGCAACATTTGTAGCGCAATGAGTCGCGAAATGTGATCATTCAGGACTGTGGCATGTGGGGCGTTGGCAGCGTATTTGCACCTGCGTTCAAATGTTTGCTGAATGGATAATTGAACACTGCGCTGGGACAAGGACGTGCTTGATGGTGGTGTAATTTGTACGTGGGCAACTTCAGGTGCAGGGCCGGAGGCTTGTTCACGGCCAGCATGGACAGGGGATTGGCTCGCACGCACAACAGGCAAAGACGTAGCAGTGACATCAGCAAGGACCGCTCCTCGACTCTGTTGTACTTTCCACAAAGTCGGGTGCTTGGCTGACATGTGCCTGATCATGCTGGTGGTGGTCAGGCTGCTACTTTTCGTACCCCTGCTGATGCTGGCATGGCAGGTCTTGCAAATGGCCTTTTTAGAGTCATCTGGAGCCAACTGAAAATACTGCCAGACTCGGGAAGACCTAACATTTGCACAGGCACCTTGTGTCGTGTTGTTGTTCCGGAGAACGGTTGCCTGCCTTACCCTGCTTCGTACTGCCTGTTGGGATGCTATGCCTCCCTCCCCCTGTGCACTGCTGTCCTCGCTCTGCATATACTCCTGCCAGGTTGGGTCAGCTACTGGATCATCCACCACGTCGTCTTCCTATTCTTTGGCTAATCGCTGGACTGCTCCTCCTTCTCCTCATGTGCCACCATGATGACCGTTACAATAGTTTGGCTGTTGTTTCAGGTATACCCCCAGTGGTAAATTTTTACGCCCATTCTTTTTGAATGGGCATTACAAAGACAGGATACCCGCATCTTTTCAATGTGAAAAATGTTTTGAGGCCCTCCTGCACGTCTCTATCCAGGGACAAAGAGGAGCCTCCCAATTTTTGGCTGCCCTGACCAAAGGGCTATACTACAATACACCCAGTTCTTAACAGGCCCTCCTGCACATCTCTATCCAGGGACAAAGAGGAGCCCTCCAATTTTTGGCTGCCCTGACCAAAGGGCTATACTACAATACACCCAGTTCTTAACAGGCCCTCCTGCACGTCTCTATCCAGGGACAAAAAGAGGAGCCTCCCAATTTTTGGCTGCCCTGACCAAAAGGCTATACTACAATACACCCAGTTCTTAACAGGCCCTCCTGCACGTCTCTATCCAGGGACAAAGAGGAGCCTCCCAATTTTTGGCTGCCCTGACAAAAGGGCTATACTACAATACACCCACTTGAGGGTTACAGGCCCTCCTGCACATCTCTATCCAGGGACAAAGAGGAGCCACCCAATTTTTGGCTGCCCTGACCAAAGGGCTATACTACAATACACCCAGTTCTTAACAGGCCCTCCTGCACATCTCTATCCAGGGACAAAGAGGAGCCTCCCAATTTTTGGCTGCCCTGACCAAAGGGCTATACTACAATACACCCAGTTCTTAACAGGCCCTCCTGCACATCTCTATCCAGGGACAAAGAGGAGCCTCCCAATTTTTGGCTGCCCTGACCAAAGGGCTATACTACAATACACCCAGTTCTTAACAGGCCCTCCTGCACGTCTCTATCCAGGGACAAAGAGGAGCCTCCCAATTTTTGGCTGCCCTGACAAAAGGGCTATACTACAATACACCCACTTGAGGGTTACAGGCCCTCCTGCACATCTCTATCCAGGGACAAAGAGGAGCCTCCCAATTTTTGGCTGCCCTGACCAAAGGGCTATACTACAATACACCCAGTTCTAAACAGGCCCTCCTGCACGTCTCTATCCAGGGACAAAGAGGAGCCTCCCAATTTTTGGCTGCCTTGACAAAAGGGCTATACTACAATATACCCACTTGAGGGTTACAGGCCCTCCTGCACATCTCTATCCAGGGACAAAGAGGAGCCTCCCAATTTTTGGCTGCCCTGACCAAAGGGCTATACTACAATACACCCAGTTCTTAACAGGCCCTCCTGCACGTCTCTATCCAGGGACAAAGAGGAGCCTCCCAATTTTTGTCTGCCCTGACCAAAGGGCTATACTACAATACACCCACTTGAGGGTTACAGGCCCTACTACACATCTCTATCCAGGGACAAAGAGGAGCCTCCCAATTTTTGGCTGCCCTAACCAAAGGGCTATACTACAATACACCCACTTGAGGGTTACAGGCCCTACTGCATGTCTGTAAGCATGGGTCATTGTTGAACCTCCCAATTTTTGTCTGCCCTGACAAAAGGGCTATACTACAATACACCCACTTGAGGGTTACAGGCCCTACTGCATGTCTGAATGCATGGGTCATTGTTGAACCTCCCAATTTTTGTCTGCCCTGACAAAAGGGCTATACTACAATACACCCTGTTGTTCTTAACAGGCCCTCCTGCACGTCTCAATCCAGGGACAAAGAGGAGCCTCCCAATTTTTGGCTGCCCTGACAAAAGGGCTATACTACAATACACCCTGTTGTTCTTAACAGGCCCTCCTGCACATCTCTATCCAGGGACAAAGAGGAGCCTCCCAATTTTTGGCTGCCCTGACAAAAGGGCTATACTACAATACACCCACTTGAGGGTTACAGGCCCTCCTGCACATCTCTATCCAGGGACAAAGAGGAGCCTCCCAATTTTTGGCTGCCCTGACCAAAGGGCTATACTACAATACACCCACTTGAGAGGGGGCGTGGCCTGACTGGCAATGGCAGAGGCTGCATAACTTTGAGCTCCTGATCTCCCGGGCACAGAAACGGCCATTACCAGCTTCCAGAGCCTGCAACAGCGATCTCCTCTGCACCACAAAAGACCGGACCCCTCACTGCACCGATGGGTAAGACCAGATCAGTGACAGGACTAGCACCAAGGCGGGTATCCAACTTTTTCACAGCCCCCAAGCCCTTCGCGCTCCAGGAGCCCAACATGGCGCCTCCTTCACCCAGAGCAGCACGAGCGGCCAAACGCGGTCCACACTCTCAGGAGGTGGCTGGCGGGAGTCAGGCACCCGAGATTCCCCTAACACATGCCAGCATGAGGGAGCTGCTGGAGGAGTTCCGGGCTTCTCTCCACACCGACATGATGAAAATGGTGGCGGAGGTGCGGGGTGAAATAGCAGAGCTGGGCTCACGCACAGATTCATTGGAAAGAAAGCTCACAGAGATCATTGCCTCTCATAATGCCCTGCTGGACGCAAATGAGCAACTAGAAGAGCAGATTGCAAGAATCCAAAGCAAAAATCTGGACCTTGAGGACAGATCACGCCGCAACAATGTCAGGCTGAGGGGGGTGGATGAAAATGTGCAAAATAGAGAGCTACGGAGCTTTCTGCAGGGGTTCCTAACTGCAGCTCTACCAGACACAGACCCCTTGGATTTCAAAATTGATAGAATACATAGGATTCCAAAACCATCAAACTTGGATCCCTCCCTGCCCAGAGACATTCTTGCAAGAGTGCATTATTTTGAAGTGAAAGAAGACTTTCTTAGGTCTCTTAGATCTCGTCCTGAACTACCAGATAAATATGCACATATTGAAGTTTATCAGGACATTTCACCTGGAACCTTACTTCAACGCAAAGCATTTCAGCATTGCACTAAAATCCTGAGGGAGAATGACATCCCTTACAGATGGGGATTCCCTACAAAGCTTATCATCAAAAAAGAGGACAAATCCTATGTTTGCTTACTGCCTATTCATGCAGAAAGACTTTTGAAACAATGGGGACTGATGAACTCCCCCCCTGTGGAGGGCTCGGATAAACCTGGCTCACAAGCCAGCTTGGATGGAAAGAAAAAAAGAGGAAACAGACCAAGAATTGATCCTGAATGGTTCACAGTATGATACCACTGCAGGTCTATAAAGCTTGATAGCCCGGAGTAGATCAGGAACTCTTGTATTTTTATGTTCCTGAAACTATCTTTGTACCTTCTATTGTTCTCATTCTGAACAACTCTGTTTAGATCTCTAAATTCTTCTTCTTGACCTTACTTTCTTCTTCTCACACTCGACCTAAAACTTCACACATCCCTCCCTCTCTTCCCCCACCACACGTGCCTTCCCCTGGCATATCCTTACTCCCTAACACATCTTCTCACTCCCCCTCCTATATTGCTTTTTTCCTTTCTCTCTGCATACCTACACTCTAAGACCTTCCCCTCTCGCTCTCACTTCTTCTCCAATCTAAATCTCTACTGTACTGATTTGCTTATTTCTTTATCCCAGTAATCACTGGGATAATATTGCCCTTGAGTGCGTTTCAGTTGGCACTCTTTGTTTTTATTTTTCTGTGGTTTTTCCCACAGATTTTTGGACAAGATGTACGCAAGATTTACTTGTCTGTATATAGTGCTCATCATGCCTATTGTTGCTCCAGTTAATGGAATTTGTTCCTTTAATCCTCATGTGTTTCCCTCCCTCCTCTCCCACCCCTCCCTCCCCCTACAGGTCGGCTGGTCTCCCAACAGTAATGATTGTATTCTACAATTGAATGTGTTTGATCCACCATGAGTATAACATGCGGTTCAGTAAATGTAAATGGACTTAACAGTCCTGAGAAACGTTCTTTGACATGGAGACAGATCGTAAAGCTCAGGTATGATGTTTTGTTTCTTCAGGAGACGCACCTGCTGGCAGCAGACACACACAGAATGCAGTCGCAGCTTTACCCTCATAGTTTCTTTGCGACAGCAGACACCAAAAAAGCGGGGGTGGCTATACTAATTCATAAGAGATTAACGTTTGAACACATATCCTCTACAATAGACCCAGCGGGACGCTATATCCTCATTAACTGCAAATTAAATAACGCCACCTACTCACTTATGTCCATGTACTCCCCTAATACAGGTCAAATTAAATTTCTGTCTCAAACTCTGGAAACCCTATTCCCCCTATCATTGGGAAGGAAAATTATAGCCGGAGATTTAAATGCTCCAGCGGACAAAAAAATGGACTGCTCTGGAATCGGAGCGTATAGGGCAGAGTTGGGACCGACTTTTACGCAATTTGGGCTTCACGATGTTTGGAGATGCTTTCACCCAGAGCAGAGAGATTATTCTTATATGTCACCCAGATTTGGCTCGTGGTCAAGAATTGACTACATTCTAACTGATGACACCTTGCTCCCGCTCTGCCTCTCAGCTGAAGTGGGTTCCATTTCGTGGACAGACCACGCCCCTATTGCCATTAAATTTGAGGATGCACTGGCCGTATCTCCCACTACACTATGGAAAATTAATGAATATATTCTCTCCTCACCTGTACACCTAGAAGAGATATCAGGATTCATTACAGATTACTTCTCCTTAAATGACACCGGAGACGTTTCCCCAGAGACACTCTGGCTAGCGCACAAAGCTGTCCTCAGAGGTAAACTTATAAAGATGTCAGCGTGGGCGAAAAAACAACACGTCAATAGGGTTACCACCCTCACGACCCAAATCCAAAACTTGGAACACAAACAAAAATCCCACCCTTCCCCAACTTTAACGGCTGAGCTATTAGAAACTCGTAGACAACTCCGCACTACACTCTTGATCAAAGTACAAAAAGACATGACCAGAACTAAAGCCCGGTTCTACTCAATGGGAGATAGAGCAGGGAAGCTGCTGGCTAGACGAGTCCGCAAGCGTATGGCCACCACCAAAATCTCTCACTTGTTGGACTCAAATGGTTCCAAAATAAGACACCCCATAAAAATTGTAGATCAGTTTAGAACATACTATGAAAATTTATATAATTTAAAAAATGACTCATGCACCCCTCAACCAACGAAAACAATAATTAAAAACTTTTTAGATAAGGCCACTCTACCTTCTCTGAACCCCCAACAGGTTGCTCAAATAAATATCCCTATAACTGAAATGGAAGTACAAAAGGCCATCCAAACATCCAAACGACACTCTGCCCCAGGCCCGGATGGATATACTTATAAGTATTACACTTCCTTTTCCCTATTATTGACCCCATACTTAACTAAGCTGTTTCGGTTCTGGCAGTCCACGGGAAAGGTCAAGGAGGAGGGTTTACAAGCTGTGATCACTACCCTTCCCAAACCAGGCAAACCCCCCACATCCCCGAGCAACTTCCGACCGATAGCACTGTTAAATTGTGATATTAAATTGTATGCCAAGATCCTTGCCAGTCGTCTCATGGAAGTACTTCCGGACCTCGTGGGCAGGGACCAAGTGGGTTTCATTCCAGGGCGTCAGGCCAGGGATGCTACAAGAAGGCTAATAAACCTGCTGGACATCATGGAGAGGGGGGTGCCCCCGGTGCACTACTCTCACTCGACGCAGAGAAAGCGTTTGACAGAGTGCATTGGGGGTTCCTCAGTGAAGTCCTAGATAGGTTCCATATTATTGGAAGAATTAAGGACTCTATAATGTCCCTGTATTCATCCCCCTCAGCTTTAGTCCGTGCCTCTGGCTTCATATCTCAAAAATTTGAGATTACAAATGGTACTAGACAGGGCTGCCCCCTCTCTCCTCTGATCTTCGCCCTGGTCATGGAACCCTTGGCATCTATAGTGCGTAACTCGGCGCAGGTCTCGGGGGTGTGGGTGGGACCAATAGAACACAAAATTAATCTATATGCAGATGATGTGATATTCACATGCACTCATCTTAAACAAACTGTTCCGGCTTTATTGTCCATCCTGGACGAATTCACAGCAGCATCATATTACAAGCTCAACCTATCCAAATCCTCCTTTTTCCCAGTAAATATCCCAGCTAAAGAACAATTAACATTACGTCGAACGCTACCTTTTATATGGATCTCCCGATCCTTCACATATTTGGGTATCCAAATCTCTCTCACCAAAACTATAGTTAAAATAAATTCTGATTATCTAACTAAGGAATTACGTTCTCTGATACAATCTTACTCCCCTTCGCTGCTGTCGTGGATTGCCAGAATTCAAATTACCAAAATGCTACTATTTCCGAAAATATTATATTTTCTCCGTTGCATTCCTATACGCTTCCCCAGGAAAACCCTTAACCTTCTCCAATCTATTCTGGGCAAATTTATATGGATGAACAAACCTCACAGAGTTGGTTCCTCAACGTTAACTCGGCCTACCACTTTGGGAGGTATGGGTGCCCCCAACATACAGTATTACTACAGAGCAGTTAATCTGGAGATCTCACAGTTATGGTGGATCCCCAATGCTGAAGCAAACTTCTTGCCTCTGTGGTTACAAATAGAATCCTGGTATTCCCCACAAAATTCAACTCGTCTTTTGTTGGAGTCGCACCTCCTCCGCCATAGGCCTGGAAACCTCCCCCTGAAGTCCATGCAAGCAGTGCTTGAGGTTTGGTCGGGGGTCAGCCTCTTACTCCTAAAAGGCCTATATAGATACATAACACTGAGGGCTGTAGAGTGCTGTGTAGACTCTCCAGCTTTCTCCCTGGCGAAATGGCGGAGGGCGGGCGCTAAACATCTTTCAGATGTACAGCACAATGCCAAATTACAATCATTTGTAACTCTGAAAGAAAAATATGGTTTTTCTAATGCTGACTACTTTTCTTACCTTCAACTAAAATACCTTCTCAGAACCATAGTTATCCCAATGGAAGATACACTGTCCAGTCTCCCACAGGTTATATCCATTTTCAAGCAAACAACTGCTGCCAGCAGGGGTATCTCCATTTTTTACAGGGCTATGTCAGAAATACAAGCAAAATCTAAGCTCCCGTTTATGACGAAATGGGAAGCTCTCCTCGCATTCACCTCACCAGTAGAGGAGTGGTTGAAGGCATCAACACATGCTCTTTCTTATACCTCATGCCTGAACCACCATGAGCAAGCTAAGAAACTTCAATTCGGATGGTACCTGACTCCAGACAAAATTGCTAGTTTTAAAAAAAAGGCCTCCGACCTGGGATGAACTTGTGCTGGAAAAACTGTGGAGAGGTTGGAACCACTACACATGTCTGGTGGAATTGTCTGGGCATTCGCTCTTTTTGGTCACAAGTCAACCATTTGATATGTACTACTACCGGTCTTAAACTCACGTTGACTCCACAGATGGCCTTACTGGGCTTAGAGATTCAGGACTTACCTCGAGGACTGAGACCAATTATATCAAACTAGCTGTGAGCCCGATGCAAATGCATCGGGTGTCTAGAATATTTTTAATTTTTTTTTTAGATGTTCAAATAATAATCCAATTATTCCAATGACATCTTTACACCAAACTGCAAGTGTAGCGACTCGCAATGGCCTCGCGGCCATTGCTCGCGCTACACAGCGAGTCGCAATAGATCCCCATTGAAAGTATAGGGGGAGTTGCGACAACTGAGGTAGCGACTCGCAATGGCCTCGCGGCCATTGCTCGCGCTACCTCAGCGGTAAATCGCTAAGTTTGTGGCCGAGGCTCTGGTTCTATTTTCGGCCAGCGACTCGCAATGGCCGCTTCGCGGCCATTGCTCGCGCGTGGTGACGTCACAGTGTGACATAGCCACGGCGATTTCGGGGGCCGACACGATTTTGCCTACGGCAATTATGTAGTAGATATATATAATAATAAATATATCAATATAACAATAATATTAATAATGGATTAATAATACTAATTAATATTAACACTAATAATAATAATTTAAATAAATAATCATAATGAATAATCAATTATATTGGGCCAAAAAGATATATAATTATGAATATATCAATATATAATAAAAATATTAATACTATATTAATAATAATAATTAATATTAAGACTAATAATAATAATATTAATAAATAATCATAATGAATATTAAATTATATTAAGTAAAAAAGATATCTTAGCTGATCTTGTAGAGATGAGGTTCCAGCACTGGTTTTCCGACGTCCGTCCCACAGGATCACCAAGGCATAATCGATTAATAATAATAATTAATATTAACATTAATAATGATATTAATAATTAATAATCATTAATAATCGATTATATTGGCCCAAAAGGATGTCTTGTAGGGATGAGGTTCCAGCACTGGATTGCCGACGTCCGTCCCACAGGATCACCAAGGCAGGAATAATTTGTGAGGAAAACTTAAAGTACACACTATAAAATTGCTTCAGGGGGGAGTATAGTGATTGGTAGACAAAGGGGAGTATGGTGATTGGTAGGCAAAATTGGTTGCTACCCAGCAACAGCAGAGTCTGCCACGGAATTTTCGCGGGCAAACCTGTGGCAAGTGCAAAATCGCACTTGCCGCACCTGCCGCAAGTCGCCCTATACTTTCTATGGGGATTAGCGCAACCGCGCCGCAAGTGTAGCGAGTCGCAATGGCCTCGCGGCCATTGCTCGCGCTACACAGCGAGTCGCAATAGATCCCCATTGAAAATGTAGGAGGAATTGCGGCAGGTGCGGCGGCAGAGGTAGCGACTCGCAGGAAATCGGTAGCTTTGTAGTGAGCCTCTGGCGAGTCGCAATAGATCCCCATTGAAAGTATAGGGGGAATTGCGGCAAGTGCGGCGACTGAGGTAGCGACTCGCAATGGCCTCGCGGCCATTGCTCGCGCTACCTGAGCGGGAAATCACTAGCTTTGTGGCCGAGCCTCTGGTTCTATTTTCGGCCAGCGGCTCGCAATGGCCGCTACGCGGCCAATGCTTCGCCGTGATGACGTCACAATAGTGACATAGCCACGGCGATTTCGGGGGCCGACACGATTTTGCCTACGGCAATTATATAGTAGATATACTTATAGCAGCTCGTTAATGCATATCCAGGCACTGGAAAAACCCCACCTTCCCATCTATACAGGAAGTCATCTCCCAACTTAACCTGCACTTCAACTACGAACTGGTTTTGTCAACAGATACAGTTAAACGCACCAAAGTCATTACTTGGTGGGACACATGGGTGAGCTCGCAACATAATAACGTGGTAATATCCAACTAAACATACTTGTAAAACGACTGGTTATGAAGTCAGTTTGACTAATGGTGTTATTTAAGACACTTCCCCTTATTCTGGGGTCCCTAGCCGACCTGCTAACTGTTCCTCCCCTCTCCCCCTTCTACCCTACCTTCCCTAAGGTTACCCTTCCTTCCTTGTTTGTCCTAAAGAAATCTGTTCTTTTTTTTTGGTTACACTTTAATCTAAAGTTGAATACTTAATTATCTATGTAACAGCTTTGTTTCCATTATGCCCTTCTGTTCGGGCACACTTTTGTTTGCCTTATGTATGTTATATGTTTGAAAATACTTTAATAAAAACACAATGATTCAAATACACCCACTTGAGGGTTACAGGCCCTACTGCATGTCTGTAAGCATGGGTCATTGTTGAACCTCCCAATTTTTGGCTGCCCTGACCAAAGGGCTATACTAAAATACACCCAGTTCTTGTTTACAGGCCATCCTGCATGTCTGTATCCAGGGGCATTGGTGAACCTCCCAATTTTTGACTGCCCTTGCAATAGAAGATACTACAATAGACCCAGTTCCTCAAAATGGGCACTTTATTTCTAGACAGGGCTTCATGTACGTCTCTTGTCAGGGTCATCGGAGTGTCGCACAATGTTTTCACGTAAAATCTTTTATGTAATCACAAAAAGTGACATACACCAGCTGTATATCACTATTGGGTATGTGCCCTTAACATTTCCACCCTAAATATTCATTTTGGTGTAATTTTGGAAGGTTTTCTGGACACTCCGTAAAATTGGCGTGAAACTCGGACAACATTGTTCACAGCTGTGACTTTTGAGTGAGAAATGCTTCCAGGGGTCTTCCCCATGGTGTTGCCATGTCATTTCAGCACTCTTCTGAGACTTTTGTGACATTTTTAGGGTTTTTCCAGGCAGCCGGCAGTCATTTCATAAAAATACTCGTGTCTCCCATAGGATAACATTGGGCTCGTTACTCGGGCCGAGTACACGAGTATCTCGGGATGCTCGGCCCGAGCTTCGAGCACCCGAGCATTTTAGTACTCGCTCATCACTATTAAAAACGTATTATTTTATGATCACTATTACCCAAGTGATCTCCAACCCGTATATTTGATATGCGGTCTGGCCTGTTGATTAATATTAGGTCCAGCAGTGCCCCCCTTCTTGTTGGTTCCTGAACCAGTTGTGAAAGGTAATTGTCTCTCATAGTTGTCAAAAACCTATTACTTTGCTGGAACTGCAGGTTTCTGATCTCCAATGTATTTCAGGGTAGTTGAAGTCCCCTATAATAATGACTTCTCCCTGAGTCGCTGCTTCATCTATTTGCTTTATGAGGATATTCTCCTCCACCTCCATTATTGTTGGGGACTTATAACAAACCCCTATCAGTAATTTATTATTTTTTCCCCCTCCCCTTATCTCCACCCACAGAGACTCTACATTTCCATTAGATTCACCTATATTATCACGCAGGATGGGTTTTAAGGATGATTTTACATATAAACATACACCTCCTCCTCGCTTATTTGTACGGTCATTTCTGAACAGACTGTAGCCCTGTAAATTAACAGCCCAGTCATGGCTCTCATCCAGCCATGTCTCCGATATCCCCACCATGTCATAATTATTTTCCAACAACATCAATTCTAATTCCTCCATTTTGTTGGTGAGGCTTCTGGCATTAGTGTACATGCACTTCACGCATCTCTCTTTACCTCTATTCCTTCCTACTATATTGACTGTTCTAACCCCACCCCCCATGCCACCCCCAAATTTATTACTTGTGCCCAGGTTACTATTTACACTATCATACCCTCCTGTACAATAATTACCCTCCCCCCCAATCCCTAGTTTAAACACTCCTCCAACCTTCTAGCCATTTTCTCCCCCAGCACAGCTGCACCCTCCCCATTGAGGTGCAGCCCGTCCCTAGCATAGAACCTGTAGCCAACAGAGAAGTCGGCCCAGTTCTCCAGGAACCCAAACCCCTCCTTCCTACACCGATTCCTGAGCCACGTATTTATCTCCCTAATCTCCCGTTGCCTCTCTGGTGTGGCTCGTGGTTCAGGCAGTATTTCAGAGAATATGCAGATGAAGTCCATGGAGCCTCGGTTAAGAGTCTACAACATGGACACCAGCCAGTTATCCCACCAGGGAAGGACCTAGCCCAGGGTATTAGTAGCCCTTAAGTCACTATCCAGCCCTTGCGAGCTTGAAGATATGGCCAGGGATTTACCATGGACTAGGTATCCAACCACAGACAGCTGTTTCGGGGTTGTTGCCCCTCATCAGTGTGGCGCAGGATTCTGGCTGGGTGGGAGCAATGCTTGATAGACAGACATCACAAAGCACCCACTGACCTTGTGGAGACCAGTGGAGGATAACACTGCGGGCACCAGTCAAAGCACTATCTATCAAGCATTGCTCCCACCCAGCCAGAATCCTGCGCCACACTGATGAGGGGAAACAACCCCGAAACAGCTGTCTGTGGTTGGATACCTAGTCCATGGTAAATCCCTGGCCATATCTTCAAGCTCGCAAGGGCTAGATAGTGACTTAAGGGCTACTAATACCCTGGGCTAGGTCCTTCCCTGGTGGAATAACTGGCTGGTGTCCATGTTGTAGACTCTTAACTGAGGCTCCATGGACTTGATCTGCATATTCAAATTCTAGGGAGCAATGCACCTTGGGTTTCACTGTGTTTGAGTGCTTTGACTGGTGCCCGCAGTGTTATCCTCCACTGGTCTCCACAAGGTCAGTGGGTGCTTTGTGATGTCTGTCTATCAAGCATTGCTCCCACCCAGCCAGAATCCTGCGCCACACTGATGAGGGGCAACAACCCCGAAACAGCTGTCTGTGGTTGGATACCTAGTTCATGGTAAATCCCTGGCCATATCTTCAAGCTCGCAAGGGCTGGATAGTGACTTAAGGGCTACTAATACCCTCCACTGGTCTCCACAAGGTCAGTGGGTGCTTTGTGAAGTATTTCAAAGAATACTACCTTGGAGGTCCTTGCCTTAAGCTTGCAGCCTGATTCCCTGAAATCATCTTTAAGGACCTTCCACCTACCTCTAACTTTGTCATTTGTGCCAATGTGCACCATAACTGCTGGGTCCTCACCAGCCCCTCCCAATAATCTGTCAACCCGATCAGCGATGTGCCGGACTCAAGCGCCAGGTAGGCAGCACACTGTTCGACGATCCCTGTCTTTGTGACAGATTGCCCTATTTGTTCCCCTAATAATTGAGTCCCCCACTTCCAGCACTTGTCTGTCCTGCCCTGCTCTCCTGTCTTCCCCCTTACTGGAGCAGACACTCCTCTGGCTTTCAGAGGTCATGCCCTGTTGCAGCAGTGCTATCCCTGAACTCACATCCCCCTCATCTGCCAACATAGCAAATTTATTGAGGTGTGCCAGATCAGGGCTAGCCTCCCTGGCACTCTTCCCTCTACCCCTCCTTCTAACTGTCACCCAGCTAGCTACCTCACTGTCCTGCAGCTCCATGCTACCATCCTCCTCCACATCTATCCCATTGAGCAGCTGTTCAGTGAGCAGCAGACTCCTTTCCATATTGTCTATGGATCTCAGCGTTGTCAGTTGTTCATTTAGATCCAGTATCTGGGCTTCCAAATGCACAACATACTCACATCTCACACAGCAGTATGCACCCTCGACCGGCTGTTCAAGGAATGCATACATGTGGCAAGATGTACACTGAATGGCATTGCCAATCATGGAGCTCATTTCCTAACGGGATTGCACCAGACAGAAATGATAAGTAAAAAAGAAATGCAAAGTATTAATAAAATACAAGCAGCAATTCAATAAGTCTTCCCTTCCAAACTCCCTGAATCCAAAGTCACTGAATCACAAGTCACACACTTACTTCCGTCTGCACTTACGCTCCCGGTCACACTAAGCTCGCAGTCACACTCGCTAAGAACTAAGATTTAAATTTTTTTTTCTCTTAGCAGAAAATCAGCCTACAGCTCAGTGTACTTCCAAAGGACTGAAGCCCCAACAAGCTGTTACTTATAAACCCTTAATTATGCACCCCCACCCTTAATTAAACCCTTGTAAGTATAGCTACACCACAGGTCTTAAAGGGGGGTTTACACGTTGCGATATCGTAGTACGATTTCAATGAAAAGTCACGTGGTTCAATCGTTGGAGCCGATATCGTTCCTGCGTTGTATGGTGTGAACGTCCAATACGATGCAGGAACGATGTCAATGCGATATCGGGGATTGAATGAGCGTGCTATTCAATGCTCCGATATTGAATGGAGATTGGAGCCGGATCGTGCTGTGTAAACGCCCAACTACGATGCGATTTGAAACGTCACCCATTCACTCCCATGTTAAATGTTCGATCCTGGGTTGGGGGGGCGTAGACATCGCACGGACGTTGTATTCCAATATCGCAGCGTGTAAACCTCCGATGCGATGCGGGAGAAACGTGCACTAAATGCCCGTTCCTGCGCCATTGAAGTGCGATATCGCAACGATATTGAAACGTGTAAACCCACCTTAAGTGCAAAGTAGTTAACCCTTTAACTTACAGGTAGTAAA
>JARQOC010002449.1:0-25328 GCA_033576535.1 Allobates femoralis | reverse complement strand
CTGCACCGAGCCTTTTAAGGTGTCGGAGTACCATCAAGCGTTTAGCTGGGGAGCGAAGGCCTTTAACGTTCCATGAAATCCACCGTACCATTTTTACTACGTGTAATTGGTTTTAGGCAGCAGATGAGGGGCTTACAATTTGGATATGGAGCACTAGCGTGGAAATTTATAGTCAGTAGATAGGTGGAATTACTCATAGGCATAGAGCAATATAGTGGAAATAAGGCATTATTTTTCTCAATTCTACATTTTAACCCCATTTTAATTTTCCCCTTTATTCTCTCCAACTCCAACCTTAAGGATTGGTGACTTCGCTTATTTCCTCCTGGCCGACGCAAAGAAAGAAAACTCAGCCCCCCTCTTTGTAAATAATAACTATGCGTCTTATCGGTAAATCCGGCGAGACCTCCAATCTATCCCAGACTACCGGATCTTAAGTAAAAGGTAAAACATGAGCAATGATGGCTCAAAGTGTTGAAGTAAATGTAAACCCCATACTGAACATTTATAAGGGTCACCCAAAGACTATGTTGAATTAGAAAATTAACAACCCATAAATCTTTAACATTCCATGTCCCTCCCCCTCCCTCTTTAAGTCAGAACATTCATGTAGTTAATAACCAATACCCTCCTCCCTCTCACAGCTCAGAATCAAAAGGTCGAACCAAACACTGAGTCTGTCCATCTTCCTTACGTCCCTGGTTCTTATATCTGATGAGCGAATCTAGGGATAGCAAAAAAAAAAAATTGGGGGGAAACATGGGGGGGGGGGGGGGGGGGGGGAAATCAAAAAGATGTCATCTCAGCCCTGGTTTCTTCTCGTCACGTGGTTTGTCTTATCTCTTTCTATTCCATCTGGGCGTAGACTGGCGCTGCTGTCTAGGAGACTGCAAATGTTCTTGGGGACGCTGTGACAGAGTTTCTGATCGCAGTTTATATGATCTTGATGAAACCTGGCCTCTTTCTAGTCCCGCTAATGTGGTTGAGGACTCTCCCGTCTCTCCAGATCTTTTTGGACTCGTCTCCCGTTCATCCAGTGCAGTACGTTTTTTGGTGATTATTTTCATAGCTTCCTCCGGGTCAGTGAACGAGACCATGACTCCCGCTAGATTTCTGAAACGCAAGGTGGCCGGATAATTAAGCTGGAATCTAATGTTTTTTTATAAATAATATGGTACATGCGTCGCTGAACGCTCTCCTCCTGGTGACCTCTATTGAATAGTCTGCAAATAGTAGGACTCTGTGACCCAAAATCAGGAGTGGATGTTTTTTAGCTTTGTAAGCACGGAGGATCTCCTCTTTATCTCTGTGGTTGAGATATTTGGCAATCGCATGTCTCGGTTTATCCGAATCAGAGTCTCGTGTAGAACTATTATGTGTGTTTCCTCCAGAGGTTTCTTTTGGGGGACCTATCCTGTGAGTACGTTCAGTCCTACACTTATGAGAAAGACCTAATTCTTTAGGCAGCTCAACTTCAAAAACATCCACAAGTTGGCCCGGAGAGATGGACTCAGGGAGACCCACAATTTTAAGATTGCTGTGGCGTGTTCTGTTTTCAATGTCCTCAAGTTTGTTTAAAGCATAAGATGACTGTTTTTGCAGATCTTGCACTTGTTGCTCTTGGTCTAGTGCTCTTTCTTCTGCAGCCGCAATCCTGTCCTCAGCCTCTTGCAAACGTTGGTCATGGTGATTGATTTCTGATTGAAGGTCCTTTGTTACTGCTGCAACTAACTCTGCCACTGACTGTCTGAATTCTTCAGCCAGGTGGGTCACCATCTCCTTAGCCAGTAGCTTGTAATTTATCTGCTGCTGGACAGGCACAATGGTCTCTGGCCTCCCCTGCTGCCAGCCATCTCCCGGACTCTGGCACGGATCCTGCCTTGTGCTTTCTCTATCCTCTTTTTCAGAGGTTGCAGCCATCGCACCTTCTGGCCCCTCTTTTCCCTCCACTCCTCTCTCCCCCTCCATGTCTGCTGGGGCATTTGAAGCAGCTGGGGCGGCTTGATTAAATTTTTCCTCTGCCGCCATTAAGCGCTTCCCGCGCTTTACCTCCGGTCCCTGCGCCGCTCCGACTATCTCTGACTCACCTCCCGGGTGACGTACCGATCCATAGTGGCCGGTGGAGCGGGTCTTCCGGTGCTCATTGTGGGTATTTTTGTCGTCTCGGGGCCTGGGGTTTCTGAGTTTGGCGAGGGGGGCTCCGGAGCTTCTCTAGGCGCGTCCACACATGGCGGGGCCGGAACCGGAAGTCTCCTCTAGTGCTTTTTGAAGTGTGTTTTGGGTCATTATCCTGCTGGAAGACCCATGACCTCTGAGGGAGACGCTTCTTTCTCACACTGGGCCCTACATTATGCTGCAAAATTTATTCGTAGTCTTCAGACTTCACAATGCCATGCACACGGTCAAGCAGTCCAGTGCGAGAGGCAGCAAAGCAACCCAAAACATCAGGGAACCTCCGCCATGTTTGACTGTAGGGACCGTGTTCTTTTCTTTGAATGCCTCTTTTTTCTCCTGTAAACTCTATGTTGATGCCTTTGCCCAAAAAGAGAGAACATTCTTCCAAAACGTTTTAGGCTTTCTCGGGTAAGTTTTGGCAAACTCCAGCCTGGCTTTTTTATGTCTCGGGGTAAGAAGTGGGGTCTTCCTGGGTCTCCTACCATACAGTCCCTTTTCATTCAGACGCCGACGGATAGTACGGGTTGACACTATTGTACCCTCGAACTGCAGGGCAGCTTGAACTTGTTTGGATGTTAGTCAAGGTTCTTTATCCACCATCCGCATAATCTTGCGTTGAAATCTCTTGTCAATTTTTCTTTTCCGTCCACATCTAGGGAGGTTAGCCACAGTGCCATGGGCTTTAAACTTCTTGATGACACTGCGCACGGTAGACACAGGAACATTCAGGTCTTTGGAGATGGACTTGAAGCCTTGAGATTGCTCATGCTTCCTCACAATTTGGTTTCTCAAGTCCTCAGACAGTTCTTTGGTCTTCTTTCTTTTCTCCATGCTCAATGTGGTACACACAAGGACACAGGACAGAGGTTGAGACAACTTTAATCCGTGTCAACTGGCTGCAAGTGTGATTTAGTTATTGCCAACACCTCTTATGTGCCACAGGTAAGTTACAGGTGCTGTTAATTACACAAATTAGAGAAGCATCACATGATTTTTCTAACAGTACCAATACTTTTGTCCACCCCCTTTTTTATGTTTGGTGTGGAACTATATCCAATTTGGCTTTAGGACAATTCTTTTTGTGTGTTTTTCATTGAAGACAAATTAAATAAAGATAATAATACCAAAGAATTTGTGATTGCAATCATTTTCAGGAATAAACTGAGCGTTATATGACAGAATCTCAGGGGTGTCAATACTTTTGGCCAACACTGTAGATGGCACTTACCTTTTTTAGGTCTTGTTAACTTGCGTATCAGTCACTAGGGACCATTAAGTATCCAGCAGTAATTTCCTCAGTATTCGGTATGCTGCAAATCCCTGGTAGCTCAGACCCGAGTTACCATAAGAGTATATATCCAATAGAGTTTTTACCAGGCTATTTGCGCTCCCAGAGGTCTATGATCCAAAACTTCTTGTAATCCATAAAAAGTTTTCATTATTTCTCAAGAAAAGCACATACAACGCGCTTCGACAGTAAAAAATGTATTCCTCAGGTATATTGTTAAAAGTGTTCCAAAGTTGTGGATAGCTTTATAAGAAATAGTATTATGCTAAATAGGGTGTGGACCACTAAGGTTAGCTAATGACACACCTGCTATATAGCTGCTATACAAGTTTGGCATATTCAAAAGCACATAATAATAAAAAACAAACACATTACACATCTATAAGATTATATATATATATATATATATATATATATATATATATATATATATATATATATATATATATATATATATATGTTGAGGTAGAAAGGACACTTTCCCACTGACTTATATTTTCTTTATATACTTTTATATTTTATATTTTTATTAATGCTTTAGGTGAGGAACAATAAGTTTTTCCCTTAACCTAGCACCCAATAGATATACCTGTCTGCTGAAAAGAAGATACTGTTGTGTTGAGATGGATGAGAACTGAGGAGATAAGCTGTCCTCTGGATGCCTGTGCCAAGGAGTACCAGGAGAAACCTGAGATGTCCTACATACCAGGAGCCCAGAGATGGCATCGTGTCAAGAAGAAGGATGGACTCAGCAGAGAAGACAAAGGACTAATTATTACTAACAGAGATAGATATATTAGCCTAACCCCACCTAACCCCCATCTAATCCCACCTTGTCCTGGCCATTTCACGCCTAGTCCCTAGAGTATAAAATGCTGTGTAGCCAGAAATAAAAGTTAGTTGCTGTGACCATTGCCATTGCTTAATAAACCAACGAACATATTATAAGTTTGAACCAGATTCTCAGTCTGATTTACTCTTATCTGGTACCATATGTTCATAGTCTAATTTGGAGTGACTGGTGAAGGAGTGTATTGTCGCAACGACCCGACATATATATATATATATATATATATATCTCATAGTAAAATTTGATTATGACAGATAAAATGTGATATATAATTTGATCATATATAGCCATAAAATTTTATGCTATTTATGATCAAATTATATAATTTCACATTTTATCTATTTATACCATTTCCTATAAAGCTATCCCCAACTTTGGAACATTTAACAATATACCTGAGGAAGACTTTTTTACTGTCGAAACGCGTTGTATGTGCTTTTCTTGAGAAATATGGATTACAAGAAGTTTTGGATCATAGACCTCTGGGAGCGCAAATAGCCTGGTAAAAACTCTATTGCAGACTAAACATCAAATCCACAACTTAGAACAAGACAAACTAAAAACAGATCCACAAGCACACAACATGTGCGCCACAAAGTAACAAAAACCATTCACTTAGCTTGAAAGGATTTCAGCAGACCAGGAGAAACCAGGAAAAGGTGTGGACAACTCCAGGAACATTCACAACTGGCAAAGACTGATCAGCTTCAAACTACTATAAGCTCCAATCCAAACCAGACTGCCAAACATCAAGATCAGCTGTGGAACTCTCCAACACACAGCCAGCTGCATTACCAGCAACAACCACCGGAGGTAGCTCACAACAAGAATTCCTCCTCAATTAATTCACAACAATCCCCCTCCACACAGTGAGGCATGGTGGGGGCAGCATTGTGCATCACTAAAGGACACCCCTCCCACAGTGAAGCATATTGGGGGCTGCATTGTGCATCACTAAAAGATCCCCCTCTCCACAGTAAGGCATAGTGGGGGCAGCATTGTGCATTACTAAAAGATCCCCCTCCCTACAGTGAGGCATGGTGGGGGCAGAATTGTGCATTACTAAAAGATCCCCCTCCCTACAGCGAGGCATGGTGGGGGCAGGATTGTGCATCACTAAAAGATCCCCCACCCACAGTGAGGCATGGTGGGGGCAGCATTGTGCATCACTAAAAGATCTCCCTCCCTACAGCAAGGCATGGTGAGGGCAGCATTGTGCATCACTAAAAGATCCCCCACCCACAGTGAGGCATGGTGGGGGCAGCATTGTGGTTTCTAGCTGTTTTTTTGGGAGCTGAAATTGGGGCTTTAATCAAGGGGAAGGGAATTGTGAACATTTCCAAATATCAGTCATTTTTGTATTAAAACCTTCAGGCCTCTGCTAAAAAGATGAAGAATTTCACCTTTCAGAACGACAATTATCCTAAGTGACTACAAATTACCATAAGGCTGAGATCACACGTTGCTTTTTTGATGCCTTTTTCTGCAGTCAAAATCTAATTATGCGGCAGTAAAAAACTACAGATAAAACACAGATTTACTGCATTTTTTGCTGCTTTTCTTGCTGTGTTCTTGCTGTGTTCTTTCTGAGTTTTGCAGGATCATTAAGTTCAGCTTTGCTTCCACCTTGCAGTATGAACAATAGAAGGCGTTAGGCGCCAATGCAAGATATCTGGGGGATTATAAAACATTTTTGGAAAAAAGAGCAATTTGATCAAATTATTTAGAGGAAAACGTTTTTATGTCAGAAATAATAGTGACAGTTCTGTACAAAAAGACGGATTAATGGATGAAGTGCAGCCGTGACCCAAGGTTACATGAAAGATACACAACGGGGGGCGTGTCCGGACCTTCATGAGAGCGGACGTGTGAGGCTGGAGCTCCTGCTCCCAAGAGCAAAAATCAGCCTCTAAATCAGCAAAGGGAGCCAAAAGATGGGGAAGAAGAAGGCCCAGAAGCCGCACAAAGAAGCAGGTGACCAGGCACCAGGCACCCTGGACACATACCTGATCAAAGGAGGTAAAGCTGCGCCCGCACACGCTGCAGAGCAGCCGATGAGACCGGGAGCCGCCGGAGAGCCACCCGCCCTGTGCTCAGCCTCTGCATCCCGCGGTGAGTCTGTGTCACCGCTGCACTGTAGTCCCTGCGGGCCCGCTGATGCAAACGAGCGCCCGGGACCAGTAGACAGGGGGCGGACCCAGGACACTGTTAAGGGTCCCAAGATGGCGGGCAGTGCTGCTTCTTCATCCCCCCAAGGCTTTCCCGCGCCTGGAGCCCTGGATGGGCGGGGGGGAGGAGAGAGACAGGAGGTGATGGGCACTTTCCCTGTGGAGGGGGCGGAGACTCAAGCAGAGGCTGGATCACCGGCCCCCTCAGAGACACTGTTACTAACACGATCTGCAGCAAGAGACCTCTCCCCTGACACACGGAGAGACTGCACCCCTGTGCTGACCCCATTAAAACACAACAGTGAACCCACACATGATGGGAGCCCCAACACATATGCCAAGCAGGGGGAAGGAGAATTGTGCCTCAGCTCACCCCCCTCTGCGGCAGGAATAGACTATGATCTTGCAGAGGAATCCATCAACCTGATAGAACAGGGGATGGGGAGCCCAGAAATGGTTGCTCATGGTGGGGATTACCAGATGGTGAGAGTAATCAGAGAGCTCTCGTTGATCTTATCGACAGGGATATGTGGAGCTCTGCCTGGACAGGGGACAACTGGGCAACTCAGGCGTTGGAGGAACCCAGTCGCCCCCAGAGAATGTCTCGCTCAACGAGACAAGCCCTGCAGACTCAAAGAAGTTCCAGAGAGCTGATAGACAGCCCCGAGTCCTTATACACTGACCAGAGAGGGAGCAGCGTGGTCCAGAGCCCTGGTTCACCCCATCAAATCCGGGAGCATCTATACCCCCGCCCCCACCTCCTGACTGGTGGCAATACGTACAGCAGCTGCCTACTAAACAGGACTTTAAACTGCTGGTCACAGAGATTAAGAACACCTGTCGCTCAGAATTGGCAGCGACGAGACGGGAGGTGGTTGCTTTGACTCAGAGGATCCATCAGTTGGAAGAAGATCACAACCAAGCTAGAGCGGTTATAAGACATCTTCAGTTCCAAACTACTGCACAGGCCTCCATCATAAGAGACCTCCAAAGACATGTAGAGGACTTGGATAACAGGGGAAGACGGCACAATATCAGAGTTAGAGGGGTCCCTGAGACAAGAGATACGGAAGATGTGGTGGGAACTCTACAAAAAGTGTTCAACTCGGTGCTACGTCGTCCAGCGGATCACCCAATTAAAATGGACAGAGCTCATAGAGCCTTGAAGCCGAAAAGTATGACGGGCAACCCCAGAGACATAATCTGCCGCATCACAGACTTCCCTCTAAAGGAAGATATTATGGCAAAAGCAAGACAACTTAAACAAATCACCCACAATAATACAAAGATACAGCTTTTCCAGGACCTCTCGTGGATTACTCTCCAACAAAGGAGGGCATTGCGACCACTGCTGAACATTCTACAAGATAGCCATATTCCCTACAGGTGGGGATTCCCCTTTAGTCTCTCAGCCAAGAAAGGGGATAAAGTGGCCACACTTAGAAACCCGGAAGACCTGGAGTCCTTCTGCCGCGTGATGAACATCAATCCACCATCTTTGCCAGACTGGACCACACCATTGGGACTGTCTCCTCCACTGCAGCAGACTTGGCAACAGTCTGCACCGCGTAAAAAGACACGGAATGCTCCCAGGAGGGAGGACCCTTCATAATCGGTGACTATAGTATACATCATTTGGCTCAACTGCCTATTCTATTTCTCCTTTATGCGGGATGGTATATATACTAATTTTTGGCCCCTTAATGGAAAATTGCGGCTCTTGGGGGCAGGTTTTTTGAGTGAAAACTGCTCTCACAGATCTGACGTGTACCCTCACAGAAGAGAGTCGTGTTATTGTTTTTCATGATTATTGAGTAGTGCAAATACACTTCGGAGTCACTGTAGGTGACTTATGTCATAATATACCCGACTCTCATTTTAGGACAACAGGAAGTTGTCCTGTAATATTCACCTGATGTTTTTTCTTTCTTTTCTGTTAATGCTTAGTTATATTACCTGTGTTCAGATATGCAGTACATGTATGCTCTCGTCTTCTCAGTCAAGTCCTCATAATCATATTCCCAGAATCTGCCCATTCAGATATTTAGACCAGGGTGTCTCCACCACGATCCCATCCATGTCCCCCTTGAATGCTCTAGGTGCACCTTTATTTTATAATGGTTAAACTGCTTACCCTTACTGTAAAGGGTCTGAATTCAGACCTAAAAAGAAGGCTTGTCCTCCGAGAGATGCGGGAGTCTAAGGCCGACATAGTTTTCTTACAGGAGACGCATCTCTCGGATACAGGGTCCCTGAAATTTGCACACCGCTGGTTTCCCACTACGTTTTCTGCCACAGCTAGAAATAAAACGGCCGGGGTGGCGATATTGATCTCCCACCACTGTGCATTTCAGGCAACTAAATCTGAAATTGATCCGCAGGGCCGATATGCCATTGTTTATGGGAGTGTGGGGGGAGTACCAATTATGTTGTGCAATCTATATGCCCCTAATTCAAACCAGATAAAGTTTGTGGCCTCGGTTCTAGCCCATTTACAACCTGACCGAGGAATGGCCCAAATAATTGGCGGCGATTTTAATATGGCATTCTCAGAAACTAGAGATAGATTGGTTCATGTACCTCCCAATAGCAAAAATACAAATACAAAAACGGAACGTGTTTCTATAGGTTTCCGGAAATTAATACGTAGCCACACATTATACGACCTATGGCGCATTGACAATCCAACTGATAGGAAATATACATTTTACTCCCATCCTCATGGATCCCATAGCCGTATAGACTACTTCTTTGGGGACATGATAACACTGCGTTCATTGACCTCCGCATCTATCGGTAATATAACGTGGACTGACCATGCCCCTCTGACAATAGATCTCAAATTAACACCTAATCCACCTAAAATGTGCCATTGGAGACTAAACGAGTCCCTCTTGACTAACAAAGATACGCAAAATAAATTGAGGGAGTCTCTTGTACATTATTTCACTGAAAACTCCCCTCATCTCCGTCACTATCTGTTTTGTGGGAGGCACATAAAGCGGTCTTCAGAGGAGAATGTATTGCATTGTCATCCAGGATTAAGAAAGATGCTAAATCCCAATACCTCAAAATAGAAGGGAAATTGAAGCAGGCAGAGGGACGATTATTGACCCACCCCACTAAACTACTCTTGAAGGAGGTAATTGACCTGAGAAACCAACTAAAAACCATAGCCCAGGGTAAAGTGGAGGTACTCCTTAGATACTCTAGACAGAAATATTATGAGTATAGTAACAAAGCACATACGATGCTAGCCAGGAGACTGAGGGACCAGACCACTAATAACTCTCCTTATGGTATTAAGGATCGCACCGGTGTGATCCATTATGACCCGGTTAAAATGGCCGATTTATTTTATGATTACTATTCTTCCCTCTACTCCCTCCCCTCCACCACACAGCAATTCCAGAAAAGACAAAATCACACACTAGATGAATACCTCTCCTCATGTCAACTACCTAAACTATCCCGAACCGCTTTGGACGATCTTAACCAAAAGGTTTCAGCGGAAGAGATTGAGGAGACCATAAAAAATCTACCGGGACATAAAGCGCCAGGACCAGATGGGTTGCCATACCTCTACTATAAAACTTATATCGATGTGCTCTCCCCTTATATGGTCACCCTGTTTAACCATTTTATGGAGGGGGGGGGCAATACCTGAATCAATTCTCCGTTCCTACATTACTGTTATTCCAAAAGAGGGAAAGGACCCGACGGAGTGTGCGAGTTACCGCCCAATCAGTCTGTTAAATTCCGATCTAAAAATTTTCACCAAGCTTTTAGCGGATAGGCTGGGGAAATGGCTCCCACATCTGATTCACAAAGATCAGGTGGGATTTGTGCGCTTTCGTCAAGCGGGAGATAATACCAGGCGTATTATGGACCTGATTGAGGTGGCCAACAGGGGGAGGATGGAGGCCCTTTTGCTGAGTTTGGACGCGGAGAAGGCCTTTGACAGGTTGGATTGGTCTTTTATGTTTCAAACTCTTCACCACTTTGGCCTGTCGGGACCTTTCGTTACTGCACTGAGGGGTCTGTATTCATCGCCCACTGCTCTGGTTCGCCTTTCTCATGCCCATTCCAGGGATTTACCCATTAAAAATGGAACACGTCAAGGATGCCCCCTTTCCCCTCTGCTCTATGTCCTTAGTATTGAACCATTAGCGGCGCAAATTAGACTTAACCCTGATATCATGGGAATTCAGCTTAAAAATAGACCATTCAAAGTTGCCCTGTTCGCAGACGATGTGATTCTCTCCTTGACCAATCCCATTACTTCTCTTCCTAACCTGCATGAAACGATCACATCCTACGCTAAAATGTCGGGCTATAAAATTAACTCTACTAAAACTGAGGCGTTGCCCATAAATATTCCGGAAGCTAAACTTCAACTCCTTAAACAATCATACAATTATACATGTCGCACATCATCCATACGCTATCTAGGGATTAATATGACCTCTAGTTATAGAACAATATTTCAGGCCAATTTCCCACCTCTAATAAATAAGGTAGAATCCCAACTTAAAAAGTGGTCGGCCCTGCCGATCTCGCTCTTGGGTAGAATTGCAGTTGTTAAGATGTCCATTATCCCCCGCTTTCTATATCTATTTGAGACGCTTTCGGTTAGAGTACCCGTGGCAACACTAAAAAGAATCCAATCGTTACTAATGAAGTTCATATGGCATTCAGGGAGACACCGTATTCCGGCTTCGGTCCTCTGTGCGTCAAGACGGGAGGGAGGTGTTGCCTGCCCAGATATCATGCTATATTATTATGCAACTCATTTGCGCCATTTGTCCCATTGGTCTACACTTCCAGCATGTAATAGATGGATGGAGGTGGAACAGTTATGGTTGGCCCCTTGCCACCCTGCCTCGTTGATATGGGGCAAACCCTTCGAGATTCCCTCTGGAACTTTGTTGGGCCCCATGGCTTTTACCAGGGACATTTGGGGTAAATGTAGAATTAAGTTTCAGCTGGCGGGGCATGCTTCTCTTATGACACCTTTTCTGTATACCCCGCATCTCTCCGGGGCTATGGACTCTAGTACGATGCGTAGCTGGGCGGGAGCAGGCCTTTTTTGTTTTCGTGACATACTGAACCCATTTACGCATAAGCCAAGAACGTTCCCCGAGTTGCGTTCACTTTATAATTTGCCAGAGAGTCTGTGTTTCTCACATCGACAAAAAGAGAATTTTGTTTACGTACCGTAAATTCTTTTTTCTTTAATCATCAATGGGAGACCCAGACAATGGGGTTTAGGGCTCCGCCCTCCGGAGGTCACACTAGGTACTACAAGTTTGTAGACACCGCCTCCTCCGCTTATAAACCCCCACCGTAGGGAACATCCTCAGTTTAGTCCATAAGCTGCGAGGAGAAAAATGAACCACACCCGAAACATCGGGAAGAATACCGTGCACAGACGGTTTGAACAACCCGGAAAACACTGTCTCAACAGAGAACAGATCAAATGCAAACATGCAACGGAACAACTGGGTGGGTGCTGGGTCTCCCATTGATGATTAAAGAAAAAAGAATTTACGGTACGTAAACAAAATTCTCTTTTTTCTGGTCATCATAATGGGAGACCCAGACAATGGGGATGTCCTAAAGCAATACCCCAGGGCGGGAAGAGTTCCTCAACAAGACGGATAATACACGGTCCCCCTTAAAGGTGGGCAACCGCCGCCTGGAGGACCCGCCTGCCCAAACTTGCGTCCGCAGAGGCATGGGCATGCACCATATAGTGCTTTGAGAAAGTGTGCAGGCTGGACCAGGTGGCCGCCTGACACACCTGTAGAGCAGATGCTCGATGTCGCAAGGCCCATGAGGCACCTACAGCTCTGGTAGAGTGTGCCTTCAAACCCACCGGGAGAGGCAAACCAGAAGCCCGGTAAGCCTCCTGAATGGGAGCCTTGATCCATCTGGCCAAGGTCGACTTCGAAGCCGCGGACCCCTTACAGCGACCCATCGTGAGGACAAATAAGGAATCCGAACTCCTAAAGGAGGCGGTCCTGGACACATAAATGCGTACAGCTCTCACGAGATCCAGAGTATGGAGGTCGCGCTCAACCTGATGAACGGGAGCGGGGCAAAATGATGGGAGAACAATCTCCTGGTTTAGGTGGAAAGTTGAAACCACCTTCGGCAAGAATTCAGGCAGCGGGCGCAACACCACCTTGTCTTGGTGAACCACCAGAAAGGGTGACTTGCACGAAAGTGCAGCCAACTCTGAGACCCTTCTCAGAGACGTAATTGCCACCAGAAAAACCACCTTCTGGGACAGACGAGAGAGAGAGATGTCTCTCAGTGGCTCAAACGGCGGTTTCTGCAGTGCCGCCAGGACCATGTTGAGGTCCCAAGGGTCCAGAGGTCGTCTGTAAGGCGGAACCACCCGAGACACCCCCTGCAGAAATTGACGAACCTTCGGGAGGAGCGCCAAGCGCCTGTCAAACAGCACTGAAAGTGCTGATACTTGACCTTTCAGAGAGCCAAGGGATAATCCCAATTCCAAACCCGACTGTAGGAAGGCCAACAATGTCGGGATGGACAAGGGCCACGGTGAGCGTCCGCCAGAGGCACACCAGGAGAAAAAGATTTTCCACGTTCTGTGGTATATCTTCCTGGAGACAGGTTTCCTTGCCCGATTCATCGTGGCAACCACCGTAGGAGAGAAGCCCCTGGATGTCAGCAACCAGGCCTCAAGAGCCATGCAGTCAATCTGAGGGCCCTGGAATTGAGGTGGAAGAATGGGCCTTGCGCGAGTAGATCTGCGCGTTCTGGAAGAGCCCACCGGTGTCCGCCTGACAGTTGCCAGAGGTCCGGGTACCAGGACCTCCGGGGCCAATCTGGGGCCACTAGAATGGCTACTCTGCATTCTGTCCTGATTTTCCACAGAACCCTGGGAATCAGAGCCAGAGGTGGGAACACATATGGCAGCCGGAAGCTGGACCAACTCAGGATCAGGGCATCCGCCCCCAGAGACTGAGGATCCCACGATCGTGCCATGTAATGGGGTACCTGATGATTCAGCCGTGAGGCCATCAGATCCACGTCCGGAGTGCCCCAATTGCTGCAGATGTCCCGGAAGACGTCTGGATGAAGAGACCACTCTCCGGCGTCCATCCCCTGTCGGCTCAGGTAGTCGGCCTCCCAGTTCTCGACCCCTGGGATGTGAACTGCGGAGATCAGGCAGCCGTTTTCCTCCACCCAGGCTAGAATGCGGTGGACTGCGGCGAGGGCCTGAGCACTTCTGGTCCCTCCCTGATGATTTATGTAGGCGACGGCCGTCGCATTGTCGGACTGAACCCGAATGGGTTGTCCTGACAGGAATTTCTGAAACGCCAGGAGCGCCAGATAGACCGCCTTGATCTCCAGCACATTGATCTGTAATGCCGACTCCGACTGAGTCCAGAGGCCTTGAGCCCTGTGGTGCAAGAACACCGCACCCCAGCCTTTCAGACTGGCGTCGGTGGTCACCACTAACCATGACGGTTTTAGAAAGGACCGGCCCCGTGACAGATGATGTGGTTGAAGCCACCACTGTAGGGAGTCCCTGGTCGATTGTGACAGCGTCACCAGCCGATTCAGAGAAATCGTCCTTTTGTCCCATCGGCGAAGAATCTCCAACTGGAGAGGACGGAGGCGAAACTGTGCGAAAGGCACCGCCTCTATCGCCGCTACCATGCGTCCCACCAGCTTCATCAACCCCCGCAGGGAAGATTGTGGTGACAGGAGAACAGTCTGCACTCCTGATTGGATCGCAAGCTGTTTGGCTTGAGGTAGGGACACCAGGGCTGAGTCCGTGTGGAAGTCCATGCCCAGATATGTCAAAGACTGGGTCGGAATCAGGGTCGACTTTGGAATGTTGAGAAGCCACCCGAACTGTTCCAGAGACTTCATGGTCACCTCCAGGCTCACCCGACAAAGGTCTTCCGATGGCGCCCTGACCAGCAGGTCGTCCAAATAGGGAATGACGGCGTGTCCCTGCACATGCAGGAGAGCCATCATTGAGGCCATCACCTTTGTGAACACTCGCGGTGCCGAGGCTAGCCCGAATGGCAGTGCCACAAATTGGAAGTGTTCTTCCCCCACTGCGAATCTCAACCAGCGCTGATGAGCCGGTGCAATGGGCACGTGAAGGTAGGCGTCCCGGATATCTATGGACGCCAGGAAGTCTCCCTGTGACACAGCCGCGATCACGGAGCGCAGGGATTCCATGCGAAACTTCCGAACCAACACGTGGCGGTTGAACAACTTGAGGTCCAGAACCGGACGAAAAGAGCCGTCCTTCTTTGGGACAATAAAGAGGTTGGAGTAAAAACCCTTGAACCTCTCTCCCGTGGGTACTGGGACCACCACTCCGTCTCTGCGGAGTCCCTCCAACACTAGATGAAAAGCCTGAGCTTTGTCTAGGGATGGAACAGACCGATGGAATCGGTGTGCCGGCTGTGACGTCAGCTCTATCCTGTAGCCTTTTGAGACTACGTCTCGGACCCACTGGTCTTGAACGTGGAGAAGCCATCTGTCCTGGAAAAGAGACAGGCGGCCCCCACCTGTGGGGAGACAGGATGAAGGAGCGAGTCATGCCGAAGCGGGTTTAGGGGTGGCAGCTGCAGCCCCTGCCGGCTTCTTTTGGCGACTTTTGTTGCGCCACTGAGTGGAGGGCTTGCCCCCACGGTCCGCGCGAGCGGACGCCGCTGATGACTGCGAGCTGGGGCGAAAGGACCACTGTTTTGGGTTCCTTTTCACGGTATACCGTGGCTTAGGCTTATTCTGCGGTATCTTAGACTCAGCAGAATCCTTTATCAGCTTGTCCAGCTCGGTGCCGAAGAGCCTGTCACCAGCAAACGGAAGATTTTGCAAAATCTTCTTAGACGTGGCATCTGAGTCCCAAAGACGCAGCCACAACAACCTGCGGATCGCTATAGCATTGGCCGAAGCCACAGCCGAGCGAGTGGCAGTTTCCAAAGTTGCCGTCCTGGCGTAATCCGCATAAGCCCTTGCTCTGTCGGTGAGCGCCAGGACCTCTGGGCTGGCCCTAGCTAGATCAGAGATACCATCCAAGCAGGAGGTAATCGCTTGTAGGGTCCAGACCGCTGCAAAATTAGGGGCAAATGAAGACCCCACAGCCTCATAGGAAGACTTGGCGAGTTGCTCGACCTGTCTATCAGTAGCATCCTTCAATGAGGAGCTATCAGAGGCAGAAAACAAGGAGCGTGCAGCAATCCTAGTCATGGAAGCGTCCACCTTAGGGGACTGTGACCATTCCAGAAGCACCTCCTGAGGAAAGGGAAAGCGAAGGTCCTTTGGTTTACGGACATAACGCCGCCCAGGATGTAACCTGGGTGCTCTAATCACCCTTCCAAAATTAGTGTGGTCCATAAAGGACCCACTTGGTCTCGCCTCCGGCCGCAGCCATTGATAGACCTCCTTGGGGTGAACAGTCACCTCCTCAGGAGGAGTGACCAGACGTAATGTCTCATTGATGGAGGACACCAGATCCTCCACCCCATCTGGAGGTTCAGAGACAGACCCGAGAGTAGAACCCCCATCATCTTCCTCACCATCAGAGGAACGCTCCTCCTCAGAGGGAGCTTGGAGCTCTGGAGAGGCCTCACGAGCTCGCTTAGGGGGTCTCACAGAAGAAGTAAGAAGCACCCGGGGGTAACTGGAAGGAGTAGCTGGGTTTTCCAGCCTCCTATGAAGTGCCTCCAGGGTTTGCGACATGGAGGACATCTGGGACAGCAGAGATTCATTTATCTTATTCTGCGCTTCCCATGTCCCTGGGATCACCCGAACCTCAGGGTACAGACCCGCAGATTCTGATTCAACAGTAACTGTCCGGGTCTCTGGGCGTCCGCAATTATTGCAGGACCCCTCCACCAGTGAACCGTTGCATGTAGCGCAGGTAATGGTGCCATCTGCCGCCTTAGCAGCATGCTTCCTTACTGAGGACATCGCCACAGTAGGGGGAAATAAGCCAAGTTGTAACAAACAAACCGGGGATCCCGGTGGCTTACCGACCGCAGTAAGCGGTAGGAGGAAGCGGTGTTCGTGTGTGACCTCCGCGAGTTCCGGTCTCCCCTGGAAAGTGCAGACACACGCTGCAGCCAGATCCCAGCCGGGAAGAGAGGGAGAAGATGGCCGCCGACAGTAAAGTCATAGGCGTGGCCAGGAACACGCGGGAGAACACAACACACGCCCATCGGTGATGCCACCGTAAGAGCTGCTTCCTCCTCCTCCAGGCAGCCTCAGTAATGGAGGTGCCAGAGCCCGCAGCGCGGGAAAAGAGTGTGTAACAATACACATACACACACAGACTGCATGCACAACACAAACGTCAGCAGTCTACAGCCTCAGCCCCTGAGACACACAGGGCGGTCAGCCAGAGTGACCCCAGCACAGGGTACACCGACAGAACCGCGGACCCGAGGGTAACCGCGCGGTCTGAGTGTCATGACACCAAGTGACAGACACTACCCCCAGGCACACAGGAGACACACCAGGTGCCTCAGTGCCGGTCCGGTCTGTAAGCACCTTTAGGGAGGCCTCGGACGGGGGTACAGCACCAGTCCGGAGTGTAAGCACCATTGAGGGAGGCCTCGGACTGGGCTGGCTCCGTCCGGTCTGTAAGCACCATTTAGGGAGGCCTCGGACGGAGCGGAGCTGTGCAAGGCTCCAGGCTCCCCCTCTCCAGAGCCTCCATGGAGGGATGGAAAGGAAGGAGCTCGACAGCGTACCGGGAGAACAGCAAGTGTCCAGGCTAAAAAGCCCTCCGGTACCTCCACCAGCGTGTTCCACAAAGGGTGAGCGGGGAGACTGTCGAGGGTCCCGACCGGGACCATTTACCTTGTCTTCATACGCCATCACGTAAGCTGTGAGAATGCAGTGAAGTGCAAGCAAAGCGTGATCCTCCGAGCACACTAAGTCTAAAACTGAGGATGTTCCCTACGGTGGGGGTTTATAAGCGGAGGAGGCGGTGTCTACAAACTTGTAGTACCTAGTGTGACCTCCGGAGGGCGGAGCCCTAAACCCCATTGTCTGGGTCTCCCATTATGATGACCAGAAAATAATGCATTACTACATGTCGATCATAGGGCCCAAACAATGTTTGAGTCCTACTCAATTTGAAAATCTTTGCTCCCGGGGCACTTCTACAAGGGGCCTTATATCTAACATATACGCTATTTTGAACTCCCGTAGCAGTTGGGGTCCCTTTAAACATGCCTATATGTCGAGATGGGAGACTTGGTTGGGGAAAGAGATTCCTGACCAGATGTGGAGGGTGATATGGGATAGAACCTTTAGGACTTCAGTTAACACATTATATAAAGAAAACCAAATGAAAATACTGATGACGTGGTATCACACACCCGAACTCCTTCATAAGTTTAACTCTTCTATACCCGATAACTGCTGGAGGTGTGACCAAAACAATGCCTCTTTATACCACATTTTCTGGTCTTGTCCATTGATTCATGGTTTTTGGGGATCAGTTGAAAAACTGGTATCCCGGGTTCTAGATCATCGCCTGCCTTTAGACCCAGCTGTCTATCTGTTGAATCTCTTCCCCCAGGGTTTGAGTAAATCTGAGAGCAGACTTCTAATGCACCTTTTAACAGCAGCGAAATGCCTGATATCTCTCAACTGGAGGAAGAGAGCACCACCCTCAATAGCTGATTGGTATGCACGAATAAAAGACATTCGATTAATGGAACAATTGACAGCTACACTCCATGACTCGGTGGACAAATTTGCTCGGACTTGGCGGATGTGGGACTGTTCTGTAGATTCAATACAATTGTAAAGTTACAAAGACTTGTGCTGATACTAAGGATTACTTGCAATGGAGAGCGAATTGAGTACTAGTACTTGTGATTGTTCATACATGTTTTGTGTTATGTTCTGACTGTTAAGAAAATAAATAAAAATTAAAGTTGAAAGAAAGATACACAACTGTCTAAGTAAAGACAGAGGGAAGGTGAATCAATCGGGCATTGTTTACTTTATCACAAATCATTAATATAATTATTATGATGACACAGCCTGTTACAGTGTGTGGCGTGGGTTACATTTTCTACATTTGGCCAGACATATTGGTCTAGGAGCCCCATTGCCCTAATTTGTGGATTCCCAATTGAATGGAAATGACCTCATCCCCTCTGTCTACATTACTCAGTGGAGAATTTTGCAGGAGAATTATGTGCATTAAAATGCCAACCAATAAGAGCACAGCCATATTTCACCAGACCTGGAAGACTATAATAAGTGTTTGGGATATAGAAAAATGGACTTTCCTCGGTCACTAGGAGTTCATATGCTACATGGTGTTAGGACTACGAGTGTTTTGATTGCCTATTGGGGATTCTGCCTTCTTTCAAGATGGTGTCCTTTGTTTTATGTGCCTCGTCTTCCTGCCACTGTCGCATTTACAATCACAAAATATGCACACACCTCACTTAACTCGGGGAACGTCTATCACTGTGTTTTGAGAGGAAATTTTAACCCTACGCCTTACAGTCAATTGCCAAAAAAAGAGAATTTTGTTTACTTACCGTAAATTCTTTTTTCTTGAATCATTAATGGGAGACCCAGACAATGGGGTTTAGGCAGTCTGCCCTCCGGAGGCCACACTAGGTACTACAAGTTTTTTGTAGTCTCCGCCCCTCCGCCTATAAACCCCCACTGCAGGAGCAGATCCTCAGTTTAGTTCACAAGCTGCGAGGAGGCAACCCACACCACAACTCTAGGCATGGCTGCGAACAATGCTAGCCAAAGAAGCCTGAGCCAAAAAGTCCAAAAACACAACAAAACGTCCAACGGGACAACTGGGTGGGTGCTGGGTCTCCCATTAATGATTCAAGAAAAAAGAATTTACGGTAAGTAAACAAAATTCTCTTTTTTCTGATCATCATAATGGGAGACCCAGACAATGGGGATGTCCTAAAGCAACACCCCAGGGCGGGAAAAGAGTTCCTTTGAGACGGTTGATGTGCGGGGCACCTCAAAGGTGAGCCACCGCCGCCTGTAGGACCCGCCTGCCCAAACTCGCATCCGCAGAGGCATGGGCATGTACCATGTAATGTTTGGTAAACGTATGGAGGCTAGACCAAGTGGCTGCCTGGCAAACTTGTTGAGCCGAAGCCCTGTGCCGCAGAGCCCAAGAGGCACCAACGGCTCTGGTAGAGTGAGCCTTCAATCCCACCGGGAGAGGCATACCAGAAGAACGGTAAGCTTCCAGAATAGGAGCTTTGATCCACCGCGCCAAAGTAGATTTTGAGGCCGGGGAACCCCTACGGCGACCAGCCGTAAGGACAAACAGAGAGTCCGAGGTGCGTACCGACGCAGTACGAGACACATAAACCCTGATAGCCCTCACCAGGTCCAGAGTGTGTAACTCCTTCTCACTCCGGTGAGTCGGGTTAGGGCAAAAAGAAGGGAGAACAATCTCCTGATTAATATGAAAAGGTGACACCACCTTAGGCAAAAATTCTGGTCTCGTGCGCAACACCACCTTATCCTGATGAACCACCAGGAATGGAGACTTGCACGAGAGCGCTGCCAGTTCCGAGATCCTCCTGAGCGATGTAATGGCCACCAAAAAAGCCACTTTCTGTGAAAGATGGACCAGAGAAACATCCCGCAAAGGCTCAAAAGGAGGCTTCTGCAAGGCCGCCAGGACCACATTGAGGTCCCAAGGATCAAGAGGACGTTTGTACGGTGGAATCACCCGGCTAACCCCCTGCAGAAACCTACGGACCGTTGGTATCTTAGCCAAACGCTTGTCGAACAGCACCGACAGTGCCGACACTTGTCCTTCAGAGAACTGAGGGACAATCCCATGTCCATTCCTGACTGAAGGAATGAAAGCAACGTTGGGAGACGGAAAGGCCACGCCTTCCGTCCAACAGAAGCACACCAGGAAAAGTAAATTTTCCAAGTTCTGTGGTAGATTTTTAACGAGGTAGGCCGTCTGGCCCTGGTTAAAGTAGAGACAACCGAGGGAGAAAAACCTCTGGAAGTCAAGAGCCAGGACTCAAGGGCCACACAGTCAACTTGAGGGCCGCGGAATTGAGATGGAAGAACGGCCCCTGAGACAGAAGATCTTGTCTGTCTGGCAGTCTCCACGGTTCCCCGTCTGCGAGCCGCCACAGGTCCGGATACCACGACCTCCTGGGCCAATCCGGAGCCACTATAATGGCTCTGCGACATTCCGTCCTGATCTTGCGCAGGACTCTGGGAATCAACGCCAACGGCGGGAATACATACGGAAGGTGGAACCTGGACCAATCCTGGACCAGAGCATCCGCTCCCAGAGCCTGAGGATCCCATGAACGCGCCATGAACTGCGGAACTTGATGATTGAGGCGAGACGCCATCAGATCCACATCTGGAGTTCCCCACCGTCGACAGATGGACTGGAAGACGTCCGGGTGTAGAGACCACTCTCCGGCGTCCATGCCTTGCCGGCTTAGGTAGTCGGCCTCCCAATTGTCCACTCCTGGGATGTGGACGGCCGATATCACCGAATCGTTGTCCTCCACCCATGACAGGATGCGGTGGACTTCGGCGAGGGCCTGGGCGCTTCGAGTCCCGCCCTGATGGTTTACGTAGGCGACGGCTGTCGCGTTGTCCGTCTGAATTCGTATGGGTTTCCCTGCCAGAAAACGGTGGAAAGCCAGAAGTGCCAGGTAAATCGCTCTGATTTCCAGGACATTGATTTGCAGAGAGGACTCTGACACCGTCCAGAGACCCTGGGCCCTGTGTTGCAGGAACACCGCACCCCAGCCTGTGAGGCTGGCATCCGTGGTCACTATCAACCACGAAGGTTGGAGGAAGGATCGACCCCGCGCCAAGTGATGGGGTTGAAGCCACCAATGAAGGGATTCCTTGGTCCGAGGAGAGAGAGACACCACTCTGTCCAGAGATGACGACCTCTTGTTCCACTTGTGGAGAATTTCCATCTGCAAAGGGCGGAGATGAAACTGCGCAAAAGGCACCGCTTCCATTGCCGCCACCATGCACCCCACCAGCTTCATTAAGCCCCTCAGGGAAGATTGTGGCGAATGAAGAAGGGTGCGAACTGCCGACTGGATGGAGGTCTGCTTCTTGCTGGGTAGCAACACCAGCGCCGGGGCTGTGTGAAAATCCATGCCCAGATAAGTCAACGACTGGGTTGGCACCAGTGCGGATTTCGGGCGATTCAGAATCCAGCCAAACTGTTCCAGAGCCTTGAGGGTCGCATCCAGGCTCCCCTGACACAACTCCTGCGACTGGGCCTTGATCAGCAGATCGTCCAGGTAAGGTATTACGGCATGACCCTGAGCATGCAGGGTTGCCACCATTGCCGTCATCACCTTCGTGAAGACCCTCGGTGCCGAGGCCAGACCGAACGGCAATGCTACAAACTGGAAGTGTTCTTCCCCCACTGCAAACCTGAGCCAGCGTTGATGTGCTGGCGCAATGGGCACGTGCAGGTAGGCATCCTTGATGTCCACGGACGCCAGGAAATCTCCCTGAGACATGGCAGCAATCACCGAGCGCAGAGACTCCATGCGAAACTTCCGCACTTGCACATGTTGGTTGAACCATTTCAGATCCAGCACTGGGCGAAACGAACCGTCCTTCTTTGGAACTATAAAGAGGTTGGAGTAGAACCCTCTGAAACGTTCCCCAGACGGCACTGGGATCACCACTCCGTCCCTCTGAAGACCAATCAGGACTTGGTGAAAAGCCTGAGCCTTCTCCGGTGACGGGGAGGAAAGAAAGAAACGGTTTGGAGGAAAGGACTTCAGCTCGATCCTGTAGCCCCGAGAGATAATGTCTCTCACCCACCGGTCTTGAATGTGAAGAAGCCATACGTCCTGAAACAGGGCCAGGCGTCCTCCGACCGGTGGGGTGGCAGGAGTTGGGAGCGAGTCATGTAGAGGACACCTTGGGGGCAGTCGCCGCCGCGGCGCCCGCTGGCTTTTTCTGGCGATTCTTGTTATGCCAGGGACCGGAGGGTTTACCTCCTTTGTCCGAACGCGTGGACGAGGTAGAAGGGTGCGAGCCGGGACGAAAGGACCGCTGCCTAGGATTCCATTTTTGAGACCTCTGCGGCTTGGGCTTGTTCTGAGGGATCACCTTCTCAGCAAACTCCTTAATCCGCTTATCCAGCTCGTCCCCAAAAAGTCTATCGCCCGAAAAAGGCATGACTTGCAAAATCCTCTTGGACACCTTGTCCGAGTCCCAGAGGCGCATCCACAGCAATCTGCGTAAGACCACCGCATTAGCAGAGGCCACGGCAGTCCGATTAGCTGTTTCAAAGGCAGCCGACCTGGCGTATTCAGCGTATGCCTTAGCCTTATTGGCGAGAGCCGTCACCTCCGGGTCAGACCCCGGGATATCGGTGATCCCCTCCAGACACGCAGTAATGGCCTGCAACGTCCAGACCATAGAAAAGTTTGGGGCAAAAGAGGAACCCACAGCCTCATATATAGACTTCGCATATGACTCGCATTGCTTGTCGATAGGATCCTTCAGAGAAGAGCTATCCTCTGCTGAAAAAAGAGAATGAGCCGCAACTCTAGTCAGGGAAGCGTCCACCCTAGGGGAGCGCGACCATTCCTCCAGAACCTCTTTAGGAAAAGGATAACGTGAATCCTTAGTCTTCCTAACAAAACGCCTTTCAGGATGCTCCCTGGGCGTCCTGACCACTCTCCAAAAATTGGAATGGTCAGTGAACAGACCACGTGACTGACCTAATGGCGGCAGCCACTGGAAAGATTCCTTCTGCGGTCTCTCCACCACCGCAGCCGGGGGGACGAGCCCCAGGGTTTCGTTAATGGAGGAAATCAAGTCCTCCACACCGTCCCCCGGACCCTCTGAAGGAGCCGTGTGGTGCCGGGGCTCAGGGCCAGGGTCTCCACCCTCATCATCACTATCAGATGGCTGTTCCTCATCAGAGGAACGATGTTCACCATCCTCAGGGTCATCTTCCCAGCGAGGTCTCTTATGAGAACCCTCACTCAGCCGGGGGTTAGCCCCAAGGGCCCCTGTCTGGGGGGCTGAATCAGACAGCCTCCTTAGTATAGCCTCTAAGGATTGCGACATGGAAGACATTCTGGACACTACAGTATCATTAAACGACTTCTGAACATCCCATGGCCCTGCCTCCCCCTGAACCTCAGGGGAGAGCAGTGGTGCTGTAGCTTCAGAGACAGAAACACTGGGGCCAGGCCCAGTGAGACCGCAAGCTGCGCAGACACCATCACCATCTACCTGTCCCATGCACTGTTTGCATGTCTTGGACCTCGTGGCGGGAGCCCTCTGTCCAGCCGTAGACATACTGGCGCTGCCCCGGGCAGTAAGGGGTTAACACCGGACACCCAGCGGAATACCGACCAGGGAAGCGGTGAATCAGAGCGGGACGTGTGCGACCTCCTCGGGCAAACTGCAGCCTCTCCCCGGAGCGCGATGTGCACGCCACCAATCCTCACAGGAATGAGGAGAAAATGGCCGACGCGCCACTAATGAGTGGGCGCGGCTAAGCAGAAGCCCGAGGAGACCGATAACACATAGGCCGCAAGGAGCGTGACGTCACCGCCCAGAGGGGGACGCGCTCAGGAGCCGCACACAGGGAGAAAAAAGGCGCCAGAACCCATCTGTAATGGCGGCCACCCACTGTGTAACGCGGATGACAATAAGAGGAGCCCTTCAGGCAGGGGCCTCCTCCCAGAACCGCATGTCCCGAGGGAACCGAGGTTCTCCATACATGGTCACATAACATACACCATGTCCCCCCAGGCCCACATAAGGAGATACAGAGTACCTTCACCCAATGGGTCCACGTCCGGCACCGGTCCTAGCGGGTAGCGGACGGGGGGTCCAGGTTCCGGTCCGCAGAATACGCTTCCATGGAGAGGCCGCAGACCGGAACGGAGCTGTGCAAGGCTCCAGGGCTCCCACCCCACCAGAGCGCTTCAGAAGTGAGTAGTGGGGGAGCACGGCATAGTACCAGGCCAGACAATAAAGTCCGCGTCCAGGCCCGAGGGCTACGGACCAAGGTACCTCGACCTGTATGCACCCAAACGTGGACAGGGAGTATGCCGGGGATCCCCACGTCAGGGATCCACTTGTCTTCATTGCATCACAAAATCTTCCTAAGTAAATCTCCTGTGACGTGCAAGTCATAGGTGTGATCTCCGAGCACACTGAAGTAAAACTGAGGATCTGCTCCTGCAGTGGGGGTTTATAGGCGGAGGGGCGGAGACTACAAAAAACTTGTAGTACCTAGTGTGGCCTCCGGAGGGCAGACTGCCTAAACCCCATTGTCTGGGTCTCCCATTATGATGATCAGAAAACAAAGCTTACTTACTGTTTGCATGTGTTATAGATACTGACTTGGCTGTTTTGACAGTTGGCCTGGATATTTACCAGGTGGCCTATAACAACCAATCACAGCTCAGCTTCTGATTGGTTGTTATATGCAACAAAGGACATTTATAGTATAACACAGCTCCTGTAGGTCTGTGAAACATTCAGGGAAGCTGCCAAAGACAAAAACTTCTGGAAAATGGCACACATGACTCTCAGTGAAGCAGCAGCCACAAAGCATATTTTTCTAACTACGTGCCACACATAGCCCTCAGTATACAGAAGGAGCCCACACACAGCCCTGAGTATACACCAGTAGGCCACACCCAGCCCTAAACATACAGCAGGAGTCCGCACCTAGCCCCCAGTATACAGTAGGATGCTGCACACTGCCCCCAGTATACAGTAGGAGGCTGCTCACTGCCCCCAGTATACAGCAGGAGGCTGCATGCTGCCCCCAGTATACAGAAGGCTGCAG
>JARQOC010002448.1:0-25341 GCA_033576535.1 Allobates femoralis | reverse complement strand
ACCTGATTGGCCAGCTGATCGGCACCTGACTGGCCACCTCAAAGACAGAAACCAAAGCGGCCATCATACTGGCACACCCAAGTGAAGGATGTGCCAATATGCCGACTGCAAGCTGCTGCTACCCTCCGTCACCGCCGCCACTGCTGCTCCCGCTGCTATGCCACATCAGAGCCCAACACATTCTCAATGCACCTGTGTCCAGCATGTTTGAGCACTCGCGCCGCTACTGGGCATGACAGGGTGAGCAAATATGGCGGCCGTGTGAATGGACATGTGCCCACCATGTTTGTACGCCTTGTTATGTGCGGTAGGGGACCGGGTGTCCAAACATGGTGCATGTAGGCCTGCGAGCTTGCCCCATTCTCTCTTCATGGGCTCGATGTCTTTCTCCACTTCCTGCCATTTGCGTTCAACTGTGGAATGCATATAGGAGGAAGAACTCCTCACAGTGGAATGTACGCTGCCTGGTTGTCTAGGTAACCAATGAGCCTGCAGATTCAGATTGGATTTACACCTAGGCAGGGCCACCATCAGGGATATTACTGTCCTTAATAGTGTATGGGGCCTGGTGAGCAAAAGCAAGAAGGGTAGCCCGGACACACAGGCAGCCATGGTCCCTCCTTTTTCATTCTTCTGCTCACCAGGCCCCATATGAAGGTATGCCTAAATGGACATAGGTGTCGGCGGCACCACCTGGAGTGCATATTTTTGCACCATTACAGGTATAAAATGAAGCAAAGAAGCGGCACTCACCGAGGTTGCAGTGGAGCGGTGTCCTTTGGCTGGCACCCTGAGAGACTTTGTGGCTCCCGTTTTCGAGTACTCTTGCCGAGTACTTCCCTTACATGGTGGTGCCCTCTATTTTCTTCATGTTGGATTTTACAGGTATAGAATGTATGTTCTGTTTGATATAGTGAGTACAATGGTCTTGCAATATGAGTTGATGGTACGGATAGCTGCTAATGAGTGGTGTTATAACCTGGATTTTGCACTTTGATTAGCCCTAAATAGCACTGTGCACTTTAACTTGGATATCCTGTCCAGCAATGATATATTAGAGTTGCCCCTTAAGTTGAAAGTGTGGTTCCTTGGGTAACTTATGAAAGACACTTGGTAAACATTATTGTGACAATTGTTATTCACATGTGCTATGATTGTCTCTCTATGCACTTAACTATTGCATGTATCAATGGCCACTTTCTGATGTATAATACTCCATATGGTGTATGCTTGCTATATAGTGCTGCTTTCCCTTGTTGTAAACTCCCCTTGTGTTCTTTCTGGTGTAACCAATAAATAACTTATGTCACTTTATTTATTGATGTCTGGTCATGTTTTAAAAATGTGAATCTTATGTGCCTGTACGTATGACCAATTTTACCGGTTTGTTAAGTTGTGGTAGTGGATTCATAATCCCGTGTAGAAGTCGTCTAGATGAAGTGTTCTACAGTCTGGACAGTATAGAGGGAAACAGTGTAGAACACAATGTAAAGAGGGGGTAGTGTGGAGGGCATGTACCACAAGAGGGACCGTGTGCATGTAATATTTTCTACAGGAAACACAGTGAGGAGTAATTATTTATTCTGAAGCGCAGTTATGGCAGATATTTGTTTTCAGGGACATTATAATGACACTCTTATTTTTAAGGGCACCGTGTCGGGATGTGCTGCAGAAGAGTGGAGAAGATGGAAGTAAGAATGCGGGTAACAATTTGCGGGGTCCACTTTTTGGTGTTACCTCATGTAAAAGTGAAAAATTTGGTGTCAAAGCAACGCTTTTGTGAGAAAAAAGAACATTTTAAATATGGTGACCTATTGTTATCAAACTCTGTGAAGTACTTGTGGGTTCAAAATGCTCACCATACCCCTAGATATAATCTTTGAGGGGTCTAGTGTCCAAAATAGGGTCACTTGTGAGGGTTTCTGCTGTTTAGGTACCATAGGGGCCCGGATATGCAAGATGGTACCCACAATCTATTTCAGCCCTATTTGCTTTCCAAAATTCAAATAGCGCTCCATTTGTTCTGAGTCCTGTCATTTGGCCAAATAGAACTTTTTGAACGCTTTCAATATGATGACCTATTGTTACCAAATTCAGTGAAGTATCTGTGGCTTCAAAATGCTCACTGTACCCTAGATATCATCTTTGAGTGGTCTAGTTGCCAAAATGGGGTCACTTGTGGGGGCTTTCTTCTGTTTAGGTATCTTACGGGCCCGTTACACGCTTCAATGTGTTGGCAATCCGACCAACGATCCGACTTGACCTACATGGAACGACATTCAATGATCGCTGGTGAGGTGCCACATGTACTGATATCGAGAACGATGCAGCAACGATTCCGCGACAAGCGAACAATACTTGTGGTCGTTTGGTTGCCTACATCCTTCAGTTCTGAATAGGATAAGTCATAAACGAGATCGTTATCACGATGTCACACACGATGATGCAGCAGATCGAATGTATGAGCAACGACTGATTTATGGTGATGTTTTCAAACCTGCGATCAACGATCAGCTAACTTATCGGTGGTCACATCAACATGTCACACACAACGACGTTGTTACGACGTAGTTTGAACGTCTCCAAACCCATGACGTTTCAACGATATCTTTACCGATATCGTAGAGTGTGATAGACTCTTTAAGAGCCCATCACAAGCTACACGATATTGTTGAAACGTCACGGGTTTTGGGACATTTAAACGTCGTAATGACGTCGTTGCGTGTTACACGTAGAATTAACCAACGTTAAGTCAGCTGATCGTTGATCGGTGGTTTCTGAACCTGACCATAAATCAGCCATTGATCGTTCATTCAACCTGCAGCATCGGTGTGTTTGACACCTTGATAATGATGTTGTTTACGACTTCACCTAATCAGAACTGGAGGACGTTGGCAACCAAACGACCGCAAGTATCATTCACTTGTCGCGGAATTGTTGCTGTGTCATTCTCGATATCAGTACATGTGACACTTCACCAGCGATTATTGAACATTGTTCCAGCGATGTAGGTCAAGTCGGATCGTTGGTTAGATCGCCGACACATTGAAGCGTGTAACGGGCCCTTTAGGGTCCTGCAAATGTGATATGATGGCTGTCATCTATTTTAGCCAAATTTGCTTTCCAAAATTCTAATTTTGCTCCTTCCCTTCTGAGCCCTCCCATTTGTTCAAACAACAGTTTTTGACCACATGTGGGGTATTGACGTGTTCAAAAGAAACTGGGTGACAAATTTTAGCATCTAATGTTTAGGTAAAATATAAATATATTAACTTTTTTCATTCCACTTTGCATTCATTCATGTGAAGCAGCTGAGGAGTTAACAATCTTTGTGAATATGGATTTGAGTTAGATTGAGGGGTGCATTTTTTAGAATGGTGTCACTTTTGGGTATTTTCTGTCACATAGGCCCCTCAAAGTGACTTCAAATGTGATGTACCGTATTTTTCGTTTTATAAGACGCACCTGAATATAAGACGCACCCCAAATTTGGTGAAGGAAAAGAGAAAATAAATAATTTTTAATGTTAAATGGGGTCCGTCTTATAATGTCAGTGTCCGTCTTACAAATCAGTATATATGTCCCTCATCCTGGTATATAAACCCCCCCATCCTGGTATCCTGGTATATATGTCCCCCCCTTTCTGGTATATATGTCCCTCATCCTTGCATATATGTCCCTCATCATGGCATACATGTCCCATGCTGTAAATATGGCCCCCATCCTGGCATATACATTCCCCCATCTTATCTATATATGCCCCCATCCTGTATATATGTCCATCATCCTGTATATATGCCCCCATCCTGAAACTATGTCCCCCCATCCTGTATATATATCCCCCAACCAGTATATATGCGCCCCATCCTTTATATATGCCCCTATCCTGAAACTATGTCCACATATGTATGTATATATGCCCCCCATCTTGAAAATATGTGCCCCCCATCTTTTATATATGTCCCCATCCTGTGTAATTGCCCCTTTTGTGCCTCTTCCCATCATCCCCCCCCCCGGACCCCAATGGCTTACCAAGATGCGGCTGCTGAATGGGGGTCCCAGGGGCAGGTTCAGGAGGGTGAGAGGCACAAGCGCAGGACGAACGCTACGGGGGGGGGGGTCTCAGGTGCAGGAACGGAGTACCGGGGGATGAGAGGCAGCAGCGAGCAGTGGGTGCCGACATATTCTCTCTGCCCGGCTGCATTCACTGGAACCAAGCACCTCGGATGACCCTCATACACTGTTAATATGTGCCCCTGCAGCCTAGTAAACCATTTGCAGCACTGCTTTTGTGTGAAAAGTGGCTGCAGTAGAAGTGAGATAATGATTTTATAAACTTACATGCCTGTAGACTTTTGGGCGTCTCCCTGTGTGTGCTGGGACTTGTGGGCTGTGCTCATCATGCCTGCTCTCCCCCTCCCTTATGCACGCCCCCTCTCAGCCTGCTATTCTGTGTGAGGCTGATTGCGTCATAAAGGGGGTGGGGCTACAGGGATGCCGCGATTTAGCCCCGCCCCTTTATGACGAGATCAGCCTCACATCACTATAGCAGGCTGAGAGGGGGGCGTGCATAAGGGAGGGGGAGAGCAGGCATGTATGAGGGTCATCCGAGGTGGTTGGTTCCCTTTAGTCGGGAGAGACTTCAACAAAATGGCCGCGGCCATAACGGAGACCCGCGGCCATTGTGGAGTCTCTACCTCTATCGGCCGGCTGCACACTGCTTAGTGAATGCAGCCGGGCAGAGATAATATGGCGGCGCCCACCGCTCGCTACCGCCGATCATCCCCGCAGATCCGGTAGTGCTGCTGTGCCCCTCAACCCACGGAAGCTGCCTCCAGCACCCCTACAAAGCAGCCGCACCCGGTAATATATATATATTTTTTATATTTTTTTCTATTACTTTTTTTTTCACGTTCTCTTTTTAAGACGCACCCCTTTTACCCCCCAGTTTGGGGGAGGCAAAAGTGCGTCTTAAAAAGCGAAAAATACGGTAATCACTACAAAAATGGCTTTGTAAATTTTGATCTAAAAATGAAAAATTGCTGATGAACTTTGAACCCTTCTAACTTCCTAAAAAAAATTATGTTTCCAAAATTGTGCTGATGTAAAGTAGACATATGGGAAATGTTATTTATTAACTGTTTTATGTGACATAACTCTCTGGTTTAATGGAAAAAAAATTAAATTTTGAAAATTGCTAAATTTTCAAAATTTTCACCAAAATTCAATTTTTTTCTACAAATAAATGCCACAAATATTGTTCTAAATTTACCACTAACATGAAGTCCAATATGTCACGAAAAAAATCAATCTCGGAACCACTGGGATCCATTGAAGCATTGTATTATCTGCGCTTGCCCTTCATACGCCATGGGAGTGGTTCAAAAATGCTTCAGGTACGTGTGCATTCAATGTGGTCTTGCATTTAATGCATTCAGGAGGCTGTAATGGCACAGCGTATATAAAAAATATAGAGTAGGACTGCCCCATCTGAGAATGCAGTGAGTGAAGTGGTGGGGTAGCTCTCAAAGAATTGATCAATTGTTTGCCAAATGTCTCAGTTTTAAAGTACAGTTAGAAATTATTATGTGCACATGCACTTTTTGTATTGCGTGCTAACCATAGACAGCACTGGCATTTTTATTTGTTATTGGTTTGTGGCTGACCCCTCTTTTTGCCATGTGCGCTTGATTATGTATGCCATTCTATCTGTCTTTATTGTGGTTGATCTAGGCCGCTGTACACACATACAGCAGCCACACCCTGCCCATAGGCTCTGTTTGATTTTTCCACATGTGTCTGGGCCTTCTCCTCCTTCATCCATGGTTGCTGCTCTGGCAGTGTGGGGGTCAGATCTGATCATTTCAGGATGTCATGTCTGGACCTGGTCGGCCTTTATCTGCGCTTGACCTTCTGGCGTTGTGGGAGTGGTTTAAAAATGCTTCAGGTACGTGTGCATACAATGTGATCTTGCTTTTAATGCATTCAGGAGATTGTAATGGCACAGCGTATATAAAAAACATAGAGTAGGACTGCCACATCTGAGAATGCTGTGAAGTGGCGGGGTAGCTCAAAGAGTTGATCAATTGTTTGCTAAATGTCTCAATTTTAAAGTACAGTTAGAAATTAATATGTGCACATGCACTTTTTGTATTGCGTGCTAACCATAGACAGCGCTGGCTTTTTTAAAAAGACATTTTGGTTAAAAAATTGTGCTGATGTAAAGTAGACACGTGGGAAATGTTATTAACTGTTTTGTGTGATATAACTCTCTGGCTTAACGGAATAAAAATTCAAATGTTGAAAATTGAAACATTTTCAAAGTTTTCGCTAAAATTAATTTTTTTTCCACAGATAAACGCCAAAAATATTGTTCTAAATTTACCACTAACATTAAGTCCAATATGTCACGAAAAAGAAATCTCAAAATCACTGGGATCCATCGAAGCATTGTATTATCCAATGGACGCCCAATTAATATCTTTATGTAATATTTTATGAAGTCCCTTATATGTTATTTGAATATTTATTACTGTACTCTCCATTTATTATAATGCAGAATGTTGTCTGTGTTTATGTTGATGCAGCTGCATAAAATAAAATGGTGAAAAGAGCAAATTTAGCTTTATTGATATATATATATATATATACACAGTTGTGGCCAAAAGTATTGACACCCCTGCAATTTTGTCAGATAATACTCAGTTTCTTCCTGAAAATTATTGCAATCACAAATTCTTTGGTATTATAGTCTTCATTTAATTTGTCTTCAATCAGAAAACACAAAAAGAATTGTCCTAAAGCCAAATTGGATATAATTCCACACCAAACATAAAAAGGGGGTGGACAAAAGTATTGGCACTGTTAGAAAAATCATGTGATGTTTCTCTAATTTGTGTAATTAACAGCACCTGTAACTTACCTGTGGCACCTAACAGGTGTTGGCAATAACTAAATCACACTTGCAGCCAGTTGACATGGATTAAAGTTGACTCAACCTCTGTCCTGTGTCCTTGTGTGTACCACATTGAGCATGGAGAAAAGAAAGAAAACCAAAGAACTGTCTGAGGACTTGAGAAACCAAATTGTGAGAAAGCATGAGCAATCTCAAGACTACAAGTCCATCTCCAAAGACCTGAATGTTCCTGTGCGCAGTGTCATCAAGAAGTTTAAAGCCCATGGCACTGTGGCTAACCTACCTGGATGTGGACGGAAAAGAAAAATTGACGAGAGATTTCAACGCAAGATTGTGTGGATGGTGGATAAAGAACCTCGACTAACATCCAAACAAGTTCAAGCTGCCCTGGTACAACAGTGTCAACCCGTACTATCCGTCGGCGTCTGAATGAAAAGGGACTGTATGGTAGGATACCCAGGAAGATCCCACTTCTTACCCCGAGACATAAAAAAGCCAGGCTGGAGTTTGCCAAAACTTACCTGAGAAAGCCTAAAACGTTTTGGAATAATGTTCTTTGGTCAGATGAGACAAAAGTAGAGCTTTTTGTGCAAAGGCATCAACATAGAGTTTACAGGAGAAAAAAAAGAGGCATTCAAAGAAAAGAACACGGTCCCTACAGTAAAACATGGCGGAGGTTCCCTTATGTTTTGGGGTTGCTTTGCTGCCTTTGGCACTGGACTGCTTGACCGTGTGCATGGCATTATGAAGTTTGAAGACTACCAACAAATTTTGCAGCATAATGTAGGGCCCAGTGTGAGAAAGCTGTGTGTGAGAAACACACTTCAAAAAGCACTAGAAAATGGCTTGAGAGAAAGCACTGGAGACTTCTAAGGTGGCCAACAATGACTCCAGACCTGAATCCCATAGAACACCTGTGGAGAGATCTAAAAATGGCAGTTTGGAGAAGGCACCCTTCAAATATCAGGGACCTGGAGCAGTTTGCCAAAGAAGAATGGTCTAGAATTCCAGCAGAGCATTGTAAGAAACTCATTGATGGTTACCGGAAGCGGTTGATCGCAGTTATTCTGGCTAAAGGTTGTGCAACCATGTATTAGGCTGAGGGTGCCAATACTTTTGTCTGGCCCATTTTTGGAGTTTTGTATGAAATGATCAATGTTTTGCTTTTTGCTTCAGTAGTATTATCTAACAGAATTGCAGGGGTGTCAATACTTTTGGCCACAACTGTATATGTATATTTGGCAATCTGTTCCAATTTTACAGTAAGTGAGGTGTGTCAGCTTCCGCCTGCTTGAGTGAATTACAAAGGGCGTATCATTTTTACATATAATATGAGGTTTTAGATTACATAAACATGGCATAGTTCTGTGCGTGATGTTTGCTTGTCGAAACTATCACAATTGCCTGGGGTAGAATTACTGACTCTCTGGAAAAGATTTGTGCATTATCTCTAGGAAAATGATTTTATCTCTGCCTACAGTAGTTTCTATTAAAGGTTGGATTGCTATATTTTGTAGACAAGGATGACAGCAAAGGAACCATTTTAAAGGAAGAGATGTGAAGGTTTTGTTTTTTTAAGGCATCTAATTTAGGAATGATATATCAAAATAAGCATTTAAATCTAATAAATATATATGCTTTCTATGGACCATGTAATAAAACTGTCCTTACCAGTGTATCCAAATGTATAGTCTGAGTAGAATATGTATATAATTTTCATGTAGGATTCTTACCCAAAAGTAGTCCTATTTACTGTCCTAGTAATGTAAAAAAATAATTGGCTACAATCACTAACTAGGAACATTTCGCATTTCAACCCACCTTGATGCATGTAATGATTATTCAGCTGATCATTTAATGTAGGGATCTCTCATATACATAATACTAGATGTATAAAACAGAATACTAGCCTCTACGAGTTCACAATACCTTTACTGTATATGTGAAATGGGTTTGTAAACCATGAAACCACTTCCTGATAAAAAGCTTTGATCAAAAATATACATTGAAATGAATTTCCTGATAGTTTGCATGTAGTGATAAACCCACTTTATCTTGATCTCCAAATGCAAAGGATAAGGTTGAGTTGAAATATATCAAAATGAAGAGTAAGAATGCATAAAGATAAAGAGATCCTTTCACCTCTAAGGAAATAGCTTGAAGAAAAAGTAGGCCAATGTATACAAGTCTTTAACCTTATATAAAATGTTTATAGTTAAAAAAAGTAACGTAATTATTAAAGCTACGTTCCTTACAAAAAGGTAACTTGAAGTTGTCTTAAGTCTGATTCTCCATTGTCTTACTGTCTTGACAGCTGTGAGACTTCCTGTCTCTAAGCTGGGAGAATTTGCAATATGTAAAAAAGTATGTACATCCCTCACATTTTTGTAAATGTTTTTTTATATCTTTTCATGGGATAACACTGAAGATATGACTAGAGATGAGCGAACCTTTTCCAAACATGTTTGCTAATTTCAAATTCGGAAAGAACATGGCTGATTTGATTCGGTGATCGGAAACCAATACAATTTCCCCAAAAGTCTGCAAACACCGTTTTGTTAGTGAAAAAGTTTGAAATTTAAAATGGCCATAAAACTTTACCTGTTTATTTGTGGCCAAAATGGTCTCCGGGAGACACGTTAGCAGGGAACTACACTTAACCTACGATTAGGAATGTCCCCAGTCTTTCGGCTTGTGTTAAGCTGTAGAATTTTATGGAATATTTTTACATTTTTTTAAGCTTCCTGGAGTTTGCAGTTGTTTTGACAACTGCAGGGCCTGAAACCATGGCAGATGTTGCAGCAACTGTAAAGTCCAAGAAGCTTACAATGTCCAATAAACATCCATTTAAGAGAGCTTTATATTTTTAAGAGAATTTTTTTATGTTTTGTATTTTTGCATTATCATTATTATTATATTTTGGGGGGAGGAGAGCAAACCTTTATTACTGCAGAGGGTCAGCAGCATGCAAGGCCATCTGTTCTACACTTATGTGATAGCAATTCTTATAAAAATAGCATATGGCCATTATATGGTTCACATACATGATCTTATAGGTCTGTTCCCACTGATGAAACCCCATAGTATGGCTATTGCTTCTCTAAAATGTGCAATCACTATTTAATGACATACTACTACTACTAATAATAATATGTATTAATTTATATAAGACTATTAATTCCATAGTACTTTAGATATATTTGCAACACTGTCCCTACTGGGGCTCACATTTCATGCCATACAAGTTCACAACTGTGTTATATGTATAATTCATATTACAGTTGTCCTGGCATTCCTGCAGCGCTCAGTGCCCACTAGCCTTATTCAGCATTAAGATAAATTGGAGGTGAATGCTGACCTCACCCTGAATAAACTTATTTATTTTTAACATTATGGTTCCTACATAGATGTCACGCTTCAATAATGACTGCACCTAACCGCATACCACAACCCATTTGTTATGCATTGTTACATCACATAGAAGGCTTAATTAGGAGCTAGACATTAGGCAACAATAGTATTCAAATATTCAACATTGGTGCTGATTGCTCAAGTCTGAATCGTGTCACTCAATGGAAGAGGCGGGCCCCTTTGCAAAAGGAAACACACCCAAACCTGCATAACTGTGTCAGCATTTCCCCGCCATCTTACCTGTGCATTTCCAGTGACATACAGGTATACTGTCTGCTACTACCGTTCATCTTGGTACCATGACGGCATTACACAGTGATTTCCAGATGGATACCCTGCAAGGCAACGGCATGACTGACCTGGACTCAGCAGATGTTATCTTCCCCAGGGGCAGTAGGTGGGTCAGCACAACCAGACCCACAGCGGCATCATGCAGAGGAGATGGAGACATATGTCAGCCGAAGCTCCACCACACTTCCCAGTTTGGGCCTCATCTGCAATGAGGTGCGGATCCAATCCTGGGCTCTGATGCAAGATGTGGACCTGAGGAGCGATTCTCAGCAGTCAAGTGACACGCTATGGCATCTGGGAGCACCATATGTCACACTGGACATGATCTGGCAGCATGTCTTGCTAGATTCTAGCTGCAGCTAGTGTCGCAGCTAGAGGATCGCATTCCCTAATACCACCAGGACCAGGACCACTATGAGGAGGCCAAGAAAAAGGAGCACATAGAGGGCACTGTTTCCCAGCTGTGTGGATCACCCTCACCACCTCCAAAGGCATTCGACTGGGAAAATGCCATGTGGGGACCTCTACCACCTCAAAGCAACTATTCAACAAGGCATCAACCACCTCATCCTGTGTCCTTTCTTGAGGAGATTTGTCTCTCAGATTCCATAGACTGGGACTGGTTGTATGGGCCCAAGGCTAATGACTTCCTCCACCAATACACCCAAGGCAAAGTGGCAGTATTCCTGCAGGAGAAGGGTTTTGGGTTCCTAGAGGAACATGGCACTATACATCGCTGCTATGTCAACTGCTCCACTATGCAGCATGACAATCTTCCCAAAAGGCTACCTGGAGAGAAGTTGGCATCGGTTGCAGCCAAAGTGTCTGTTACTTGGCCAGCCAGATGCACCCAAACCCACAGGGAATGTCGATGTTCCCAAAGATGGTTCTGGTCTGGTCTGTCCTAGAGGGCATTGTCATCCCATAGTTCCTCCATCATCTTCTCCAGTGATGGCCATGATGGAGTGTGCTGGAAGGTGGAGAATTCGCCTAGAGTAGTAGCCCTTGTGACCCCCCCAAGACTTTCCGGCAGCAGAGTACCATGAGAAACTGCGACAACCATCCAGTGCATGGCTGAAAATGATGAAAGATAAGCCCAGTGGACCTTACTAAAGGCATGTTGTTGGGTCAGTGAAACAATGACCCATCCTTTAGTTGGCATTTTGGCCAGAGAATTACTTTTAGAACTTTTTTTTCCCTGTTCTTCGTTGTCCTTGGCCAAGGCCTGTGCTTTTGTTAAAGTTTTATTTACATCTTCCAATATTAGTGCCGTTTGCGCTTCCCTCTACTGGGCATGCATGCAACTTTTGGGGTCTAACTGAAAGACCTTAAAGTGAACCTGTCACCCCCCAGGCATCTAAAGATAATATAGTCACCTTTTGTAGCACTAAGATTGCATTCTGAGAAGGTGTCTATACTAATTTTGCTTCCTTTATTCACTGCAATAAAGAGTTTTATAAAATCTGTTTCAAACCTGACCCAAGACAGGGAGGCGGGCTTTTCCAGCATCTATCTCCCTTTTCTCTGGTGTCAGTCATCCCTTTCTGCTCTCCATGCGCCACCTCCTCTTCCATTTCTTATCTCTTGGCCTGTCCCTCCCACTGCCTCTCTCCTCCCCACCGCAAAACGCTGAGTCCTAAAATCAGAAGTGAAAGTGAGGACCCGGCACCAAGGAGAGAGGCAGAAAGCACCAGATCGCAGCACTGAAAGTGTGTACATAGTGTAAAAATACAGAAATAGAGTAAATTAAAGCTAACTTTACTCCACCTAGTAAACTATCCCTCTATCTATAACTATCTATCCATTTTTATATCCATCTCTGTATCTATCTATCTTTCTATTTATGTATCTAACTATCTATCTTGTTCTCTATCTATCTTTCACTTGGTTCTGCTACATCTGACACTCATCTATCTTATGTGACAAACTCAGTTCTGCTACAACTGCATGTATAGAAAGGAAAGAAGTCCAGCTTTCAGGATCGCGCTGTTCCAGTACTTTGCTCTTGATGAAGTGTACAGCGTGTACACGAAACGCGTAGAGTTTTCTAGAATAAAAAGAAAGTTATGAGCACTGCTTGGTCCTTGGATTAACTCCTTGTGAACTGGAACAGCGCGATCCTGAAAGCCGGACTTCTTTCCTTTCTATACATGCAATTCTAGTGACCGGCTGATTGCTGCAGTTCATCGGATCCTACCCATTTGTGCTTATGGTTGTTGTGTTCCACACAACTAAACCAAGTGAGTGGATCCATATCTGTGAAACGATTTTACCATTGGATAAGACCCTATTGTGCGCTTCTGTCTCCGCCTTTTTTATAGTTCTGCTACAACTGACACTCATCTGTGTTATATATTAGAAGCTTAGTTCTGCTACATCTGACACTCATTTACCTTGTGTGACAAACTCAGCCCTGCTACATCTGACACTCATCTATGTTATATATGATAGTTGGTCGGCCCTGCTACATCTGACACTCATCTACATTATATATGACAGTGGGTCAGCACTACTACATCTGACACTCATCAATGTTATATATGATAGTGGGTCAGCTCTGCTACATCTGACACTCTTCTATGTTATATATGATAGTGGGTCGGCCCTGCTACATCTGACACTCATCTATGTTATATAGATTAGTAACTACTTAGCTCTGCTACTTTACTCATGTATGCTATATGTGACAAACTCAGCACCGCTACATCTGACACTCATCTATGTTATATATGATAGTGTGGTGCCCTGCTCATGCAGGTAGCCACAGCCTTCCCTAGTGCACAGCTGGGTTTCCACCACAGGTTCCTACTACATGCAACACCTTCCACCCCGGCATAGTAGGGGGAGCTAAATTCACTGACATTAGGTGAGATCCCCTATAAATACTGCTGCTGGGATAGGAGTTAGTTAGAGTGTGCAGACGCTAGGAGAGCTGTGAAGACGTCTTGGTGATCGGGGCCGCGGTTAGGCCCAAACCAGCGACCCGGAGTGGCCCTTCTGCCATCCAGCCAAGCCTAGGAGTGGGGACAGAAGGAAAGGAGCAGAGCCAAGGGAGCGAGGAACCAATGGAGGTTCACCCAAGACGTACCGGACTTCGGGGATCCGCACCTGCAGGAACACTTTTGGACTGCAGAAAAACCCGGCACACTGTGGAGACTTCAGTCATTCAGTCCCCCTGTGTACCCAGAAAGAGGGAGTCAGACACCGTAGTGTGGGAACACGCAGCAGTGATCAGAGAGGGTAACCCGTGGACCGTGCAGGAGGAGAGAGAAAGGATCAGAGAAAGTGAGGAGGCCAGTCGTGTTGCATACATACAGGGCATCAGCGACAGCAGGGAACCTGAAGAGGCCTTATACCCACTTGCTGTGGAGACTCACTGTGCACCTGGTCACCCGACAGTGCTCTGGACATCTTTACCTATGAATTCCATCATTAAAGGTAAAAGAGACTTCTTCAGAGTGTTTGCGTCATTTCTCTCCATCCCCAGCCTCCCTATAGACTGCTTTACTGCTTCTTACCCTGTCCTCAAGTCCCACTCCAAACTGCCCCTTTACTATATGCTGCCCCGGAGGCCCAGCTCCACCTGTAGGAAGTTTTGCCATCCTTGCCGCAATACCATCGCCCTCTGGAGGATTGTGGCAGCGCTGGAGACCCATCACCAGTTACTACAGGTGGCGTCACGTAACAAAAACTCTTATCCCCTGTACATAACCCCTTTTTGAAGTGTCACCCAGGCCACGGGCTCAGGCGCTGCCACCCGTGACATCCCTGTGAAACACCCTCTTAGCCTGATACCCGAGTACCCCAGGGCCTGGGGCTCGACAATAGTGGGTAGGCTCTGCTACATCTGACACTCATCTATGTTATATATGATAGTGGGTCAGCTCTACTACATCTGACACTCATCTATGTTATATAGATTAGTAACTACTTGGCTTAGCACTGCTACATCACTCATGTATGCTATATGTGACAAACTCAGCACTCCTGCATCTGACAGTCATCTATGCTATATATGTTAGTAACTTGGCTCTGTTACATCTGCACTCATTTATCTTATGTGACAAACTCATCTCTACTACATCTGACACTCATCTAAAAAAAATCCTCTTCCGTCCGACGTAGTCCAAAACGCGATGTCCTCTCTGCTACATCCCCTGTGCATAGATATAGATGTCTATGCACAGGGAATGAGCAGACTGAGAACAATCTCAGCTCTGCTACATCAGGCAGCAGGTGGGCTCTAGGACCCTGGAGCTGCACAGAGCAGACAGCTCTTACTCTGCGAGTTTCCCTGCTATCACTGGCACAGTAGCGAGTCCAATGCAAGACAATGGCAATCCTAGTTTTGTCAGAGTCTCTGACAAAACTAGGATTGCCATTGATTTGCATTGGACTCGTTACTGTGCGAGTAAACGCTGGGAAACTCGCAGAGTTCTGAGTCCTGCGAGTCCCTTACTACTCGCAGAGTAACGAGTCCTAGCGAGTAGATTCGCCCATCCCTAATCACCAATCATAGAACAACAATACAATCTGTTCCTCTTATCTCGGAATTTTGATTTTACCTCCCCAGCTCCTCTCCCCCTCCCAAGACTGACTCTGCTTTACATCACCTGTAGTGTTTACTGCATCATCTCACCCTACTTATGTATATATGTGTGTGTCTTCCGAATTTGTGCCATTATCAGCCTGACAAAAAGGCCATAGTGTCTCAAAAGCTTGCTTTGCTTACCACCTTTTCAGTTAGCCATTATAAGGTATCAACCACTGAGGACCCTCAGATTCTAATATTTTTTTCTTCAAAATACACATATGAGTGCTGATAGTATTGCTGTAGAGGTTAAAGGGGTGGGGGTCAGGCTGTCAGTACAAAGACCTAACACCGCATCCTGCATCAAATTGGTCTGTAAGGCTGTTGTCCCAGAAAGAAGCTTCTTCTAAAGATGATGCACAAGAAAATCTACTAAGAGGACAAGAAGACAAGTAGACAAAGAACATAGTTTATTGGAACCATGTCCTGTGGTCTGATGAGACCAATAAAAATGTATTTGGTTCAGATGTTGGTAAGCATGTAGCGGCATGAGTGCTGCCATCTGTGGAGAGCTACAGTTCATTGGGAGAACCATGAATGCCAACATGTATTTTGACATACAGAGGCAGAGCATGAATTCCTCCTTTCAGAAGCTGGGTCACAGGGCACTATTACAATATATTGACCCCAAACACAACTCCAAGACAACCACTGTCTTGTTAAAAAAAACCAAGGGTAAAGGTGCTGGACTGGCCAAGCATGTCTTCAGACCTAATCCCTATACAGCATCTGTATGGCATCCTCAAACGGAAGGTGGAGAACATCTCTATCATCCACCAGTTCTGTGATGTCGTCATAGAGGGGTGGAAGAGGATTTCAGTAGTAACCTTTGAATCTCTAGTGAACTCCATGCCCAAAAGAGCTAAGATAAAGCTTGAAATTAATTGGGCAACACAAAATATTGAAACTGTGGGCATAATTTGCCCATTTTCACTTAGGAATGTACTCACTTTTTATGCCAGCGGTTTTGACATTAATGGCTGTGTGTTGAGTTATTTTGATGGCAAACCAAATTTACACTGTTATACAAGATGTACATGTCGAGCCCCGTTATGGGACGGGGTACTCGGTACCCGACCGGGTCTGTTACTGGGGAAGTCACGGGTGGTCCTGGTCCGGTCCGTGTCCCTGGCTTGACAATGAAAATAAGGGGGTATTTACAGGGGACAATGTCAGTCGTGACGCCACCCACAGTGTGTGGCCAGTAGTGGGGCCACCGCTGCCTCAGAACTTCCGGGGATGATGTAATGGCAGCTAGGATTGAATAGTTCTCCGTGGGCAGAACTGAGTTCCCCGGGGCAGTGTTGGTTAAAGTCTATTCTGTAGTGTGCAGGCTGAGTGCTGAGTGTAGTACACTTACTGTCCAGATGCTGCAGAAATCCTCCTTCAGTGTTGGAGCTGACAAGCTGTGGCTCTCCAGGCTAGGATCTCCTGCAGACCTGTGTGGAGGGAGTAATATGCAGGCAAACATGCAAGGAAGTCAGATTCAGGGTTCACCGTGTTTACCTCTCCAAGTTCTTAAGTACAGTTCACAGTTCAGTTACAGCTCTTAGTTCAGTTCTCAGTTACACGGGCACACTTTCCCCTCCGGGTTCCCTTTACTCTCTGCAGCCAGGTCGTTCTTACTGTGACCCCTCACTCTGTCTCTGAGTCCTTCCCAGGCTGTTGACTCTCTCTTTCTCTGTTCACTTTGTTGTGCGTGACTCCGGACAGTATGGCGGTGGCTCAGACTCCTGTGAGCCCTCTGGGTTGCCACTGAGCTGCCTGTCCTTTGGGGTAGGGACCCTAACTTGTAATTGTGGTCCCCCGTCGGTTGTCTGGGGATGCCGGGTAAATCTGCGGTCCCCTCTAGAGCCGACACTCTACTTCAGCCTAGCCTCTTTCCTGCTCAACCTGCCTCGGCCTACTGACTCCTTTCTCCTCCCCCTGCTCTATTTCTACCCTCTGTCACTTGACTACGTGTTTGCCCACCCACTGCCCAACCATTCAGCCTCCTGTTTATGGGGGTAGGGAAAATGTCTTCCAGATTTGCATTTTTCTGATTCACAGTATCGGGATGCATTGTTTAATTACGTTAACATTTTTATACAATTATTTTGCAAAATTTGCTAGAAAAATAGATGAATTAATTTTCCAGTTATTTTTTGTAGACTGTAATTTCATAATTTTAAGGTTAAAAGAGAACAAGTCTATAGAGTTCAATCATTCAAATCCTAAAAAATAATTCAGATAACAAAATATATATATAAAATTAATCTTATCTTGATGTATAATCATAATAATGAAATCATTACAGAAAATTGGAAGAATTACACAAGGGAAACCACTAAAGGGTTTTAAAGCATTAAACATGCATGTACAGAAGATTAACTTACAATTCAAACACTACTGAACATCCAGGTTATATATAGTGATATTACATCAACACTACAGAAAGTTACTATAAAAACTAGGGGGGTAAAGTTAACAAATAACAATAAACCAGCCTAAAGCTCCAGTCTAGAAGGTAATTTATAAGTATTAGGCTATGTTCACACACATGCGTTTTTTTGCCCATCCCTGCGTTTTTGGGGTGTTTAAAAAAAACGCAGATGCGTTAACGCAGGGTACATTTGAGTGTACATGCGTTTTTCAGCTCCATTTGCGTTTTTGCCCTCCAGTCCAAAAAACGCTGCATGCAGCGTTTTTGGGTGCTGGAAAAAAACGCATTACCGTTTTCCCAAAAACGCATGCGTTTTTTTAACATGGGCCCCTATGGGAAACACATGCGTTAACGCAATGACATTACAGACACATGCGTTAACGCATGCGTTTCTGTCCTTAGTGTCCATGGGCATCCCAAATGCAATCTGGACCTGTCATGTGAGCCCCTGCAGCCAATTAAAATGGGGTGGGTGGACACCAGGAAATGTGGCCAGCCTACTGACTTTCCTGTGCCAGATTGTGTGTTGTGCTGTTTGTCACCAAGGTAAATACACGTGTCTGCCATGTTGTTAGCGTGCATGTGTGCTGTCATTATGAACACACATGTAATGTGTCCTGCATATGTTCTCTACACAGATGACCGATTCGGACGAAGGCGGTGAGCGGTACATGGAGCCCGAGCACACATCATCTGACTCCTCAGTAAGTACCACTATTATGTTGGCTATCATCAAATATTTTGTTTGGGTTCATATTGGTGGGGGTCCGCTTCATACATCAAGAGTGTTGCTACTGCTTTTCCGGGTTTGACGCCTCACGGGGCTCCCTCCCTGCTGCAGGTCCCCGACACGTGCCACAAATGGGACGTGCCCATTAGACATGAACCCGCAGCAGCCCGTGTGGCACCCTTTGCACTCATTACTAATGTTATGTGATGTGTTGCCTATTGCACTGGTTTAAATGTGTGGCAATGTTGCATTCATGTTCGCACAATGCAGGTTTGTAATTATCTTGTAGCGGCCATGTGTTTGGAAATCCGCATTGTTGCCCAAACTCATATGATGTGTTGAGCTTGGTAAAGGAGTTATGTGTAAATGTCTTCTCCTGGTTTGCCAATAACTAGCGGATGTGTCACAGGATCAGGATACACTAATCCTTGTTAAGTGCCGCTTCACACTGTGGCGTGTTTTAGTTAATGCTTATGTCGGGGATGACCCTCGACAGCCACGGAGCAGTTGTGTACCCAGGCCTGGGGGGCTATCATGTCCTCAGGTTCAATGTGCAGTAGCGGCCTTTGCCGCTGATGACAACTCTGTCCCGCAGGTGGCGTGGTCGGGACGTGTCCCCAGCTGCAGCTGGCTGCCATGCACACAGGACTGTAGGGCATTATAGCACCCCAGGCCTGGGTGCAGATGTTGCCCTCTGCCTATTTGTTCCTGTCTCCTGTTTGTCACACTGGTCACAGTACAAATCGGATACATCCACACTTCGCACAACATGCCCTATGCATTGGCCATGCTGTACATGCATGTGGCTTTGGTAGGTGTATGTAATATCTTGTTCCACTAACTTAAGGATCTTTGGTCCTCACAACATGTGCCTGTAATATGTTTCATGGTTGAGCATGTAGTAAGGTTTGTGGTTTATGGCGATCCAAGATTGGCAGGACAACCTTAAACTCTATACACACTCCATTACACCTGTGTTATTTCAAAATCCACACGTCCATATGAGAGGATGCCTGTTGGGCCCATATTTATACCATATGTTACCTTCACAGGACTCGGATTCGGGATCAAAATCATCGAGTCAGTCAACCTCCAATCATGTAAGTACGATTCCACTTAGATTTTACCCATGGGCGAGGTCAGTGATGGTGTATTGTTGCCACATTGGTACGGCGTGGCAACATGTCTGACCACTACCACATGTGTGTGTAGTCTTGTCGGGTCCAAATCTTGACTAATGATTCATCACTTTCACCTTTCAGCGCAAAAAAAGGAGACATCGCTCCAGAGCCAAGCCCTCCAAAGGGAAAAAATCCAAGAAGAGTGGCCATTCCCAAGGGCGGTCTAAGGTAAGGGTCATTTTCTTAGGTCACATTTTCAGGGCAACCTCCAATCAAGGGTTACTCATTAATAACTGGACACACAAATGTATCCTGGCAATGGTGTCTCTCACTCTGGGTTGGCAACCTGGTTGGTTTTCAAAGCTGTTGGTGGGCTGCAATCCTGTGTTGTTCATTATACGAATTGTGTGTACCAACATTGCAGCATGTTGAGGACCCAATGTTATTTGCTGTGATTTAGTTGACATGTGTAGCACTCCTTTTGTGATGTTGACCTCTAATGTTGTATTTGTTCATACTAAACAGAGGGCAACCAGCCACAAAGCAGTAGGCGCCAAGCAGCAAAGGGATCAGCTCCCAAGGCCACTGGTGCCACATCAGGGGTGAGTGAATGTGTTGCTCCCTTACCCCTAAAACTTGGCTTTGCTGCTACATTGGTACTTAATGTTTGATGCTTCATGGCAACATGTGTCATTAGCCAATCTGACAACAATTGTGCCTGAAAATGTATCATTCTTGAGGTTACAAATATCCACCAAAGGTCGTCGGAATTATATTTGACGTGATTTTTTAATTTATGGAATAGGGTCCAGGCGTCGGGCGAGTCCAGCCCCATTGGATAAAATCGTCATTGATAATGATGCCTTAATTCGCATTGTGGAGGACTTCGTACCCATCTGGGACCCGGGACATGCACACCATAGCAACACAGCGGTCCAGAAAGATCTGTGGACGCGAATATACTATCACATGTTCCCCGATCTTGATGATATGTCTTCCAGCCTCCGGGGAGCCACTGGTAAGAGTCATTGATGATGTTAGGCCGACCCACAAGTATCTGGTGATGATGTTGTCTTTGTGACATTTATGTAGCCGGTGTTTGTAATGAAACCTTTTGACTGTAGAGGACAAGATCCATGTGAGGTGGCGTTCCATGAAGGACCACATCAGGCGTGATGTGCATAACATGGCAAAATACATGCGTGGGGATGCCGATAAGCCACCCGTGCGCTACAAATATGCCAGCCAGCTGCGCTACCTGGAAAAGGCCTATGAGGGGCGAGAGTAAGTGTCTGCCATGATTGAAATGTGTTCAGTAAGTATTGAGAGGTCAGTTCTCATGTACATAATTGTTCCAAACAGGACACACAGCAACACAACTGTGGTGGACCTGGGCAACACCAGCGCCGAGGAGGAGGAGGTTGAGGCAACTCCGGGTGTGGTAGCAGGAACAGAGGCTCCAGTAAGACCTGCGGTCCCTGCACCAACTGAGACCAATCTGCCCCCAGCTGAAGCTTCAACAGCCACACCAGCACCACGGCTTACCCGGTCAAGGAGGCGGGCTGCCCGGGATGAGGCCGACTCCATTATTATTAATGGTTTGGAGCGGGTCCAGGAAGAGTTGGCTCTACAGAGACAAATGCTGGAGCAGAGGCTGGCTGCTGTTGGTAACCAACAACCACAGCAGGAGGAGAATCCCTGGATCAATTTTATGAGAACCTATATTCCCGATCTGCAACAATTATGTCCCAGGGATCGGTATGCCTTAATGGCAGATTTACATCACACAATAACTCGCTATTGTGTACCCATTTCCCTGGATGTCACGATCGTGGGAGATGATGAAGGGAAGCCATAATTTCCGGAATATGGGCGGGATGTGGTGGTTCCTACCGGTTGGTGTTTTTTTTGTTGTTTGATTGTCACACACACATTTGCCTTTTGTGATCAGTAAATTTGTTTGCAAACAGGTGTGGTTTTGGATGACGATTATTTGGATTAACAGAGCCCTTGCCCACACACCTGCGCTCTAATGATGTAGGTCAGACGGCATTAATAATGAGAGGGCAGGTGTGTGAGCAAGGCCTCTGTTAGGCTCCTTGGAGGGCAGGGGTTGTCACCTACAGTTTATGACCATCACATTCTGAAAGGAAAAGAGACACGTCCGACATTCCCAAGCACATACGACTTTACTCCAAACACAAACATAACACACACTGTGTAAAGAAGTAGGGCAAACATAAGGAAAAACACTATACCTCAGTATGGCTAGGTTGTCAGAAATTAAACATGCCTAATGTTCTACAAAATAATTACAATATTTATCACGCCCTTCAGTGGCCACAAGTGGTGCTCGTACATTGTGGGCTTCAAGGGGGACCAAAGGGGATAACCAATCCACTGGATCGACATCGGTGGCCTCTTGAGTGGCCACATAATTGTGGAGGCATACTGTTGCTTTCACCACACGGTCCACATTGCTGGGTTTAAGCATAATAGTCGTTAATAATACCCGCCACCTTGTTGCCAGTATGCCAAACGCACACTCTACATACTGCCTGGCATGGCTTAAACGCATGTTGAATGTACGCCAAGCAGGTGAGAGTGTGCGTCTGGCATACGGCTTCATGACATTCCTGTGCAGTTGGAAGGCCGCATCCGCTACAAGCACATGTGGGACTTGGGAGAAGAGGTTCCAGGCAATGGCCGTGGGGGTGGTAGGTTAAAAGCCCCACGATACAGTGCCAGCCCCATGGGACTGTCCTTGAAGACGCTGGAGTCATGAAATCTGCCATACGCCCCAATACCAACCGCAATGAAGCGGCTATGTGAGTCTGCAATCGCCATCAGCACGATCGAGTGAAAGTGCTTGTAATTGTAGTAGAGGGACGCACTGTTGGCTGGCTTTTTGATGGCAATATGCTTGCCATCAAGGGCACCCACACAGTTGGGAAAGTTCGCAATCCTGAGAAATTCCGCCGCTGACTCTTGCCAGATTTCTCTGGTGGGGGATGGCATCACAAGGGGCTGAAGTTTCTGCCACAGCACATCGCAGGTTTGTGTCACGACCCCGCTGATGGTGGACACACCCAACCGAAAATGGAGGGAGACGTATGATTCACCCGTAGCCAAAAATCTGTAGAGACAACAAAAACAAACCTTAGTCGGGCACGTTCATTGTAACATTACAACAGAATAATGTAACAAAACAAATGCCGCCAACATATGCAAATGGGAACATATGCCAAGGAGGATGGAAAGACATATTTTATGGAACACATGCCACAGAGAACTACTGGGCCAGGCAACTAAATACTTAAGGCTCGCTTCACATTAGCGTTTGTGTCTGCATGCTGATGGCATGCAGACACAAACGCAGTCAAAAGCATGGACATTTTCATGTGTCAGCAGCGGATAATGTCCACCTGCGGACACATCACTGTGCAGCCCGGCCAGCCAATTGGAGGTTTCCGGGGGCGGCCCGGAGGCGGAGATCAGTGCCGGAGATCTCCTCCTCCCCGCTGCCGGTAAGCTCTGGGACGTGTCGGCGGGGAGAAACAGCTGATTTGACAGCTGTTTGAATCTCCCGCGCCGACACCGAGAGGAGATGTCGGCGCGGGAAGATATAAACAGCTGTCACATCAGCTGATTCTCCCTGCCGACACGACTAGCAGATTACCAGGGGCGGGAGGAGGAGATCAGCAGAGGCTGAGCTGATCTCCCGGTGGCTGTCGGTGATCTCCTGTGACATCACCGGCGGCCACCGGGAGAGATCTCAATGTGATCCGCAGCGTTCTCCTGCGGAGTCATGCAGAGGACACTGCGGACCCATTGAGATCAATGCATTTTTTGTGCCCTTGCAGGCGCTTGCCGATAGAGCAAGTGCCGCGAAGGCACAACAAAATGCTGCAAGCTGCGTTTGGAGCGCGGTGGGAGGGCGCCTAAATGAGGCGCATCCGAACGCAAATGCTGCCAAACGCAGCCATACGCAGGCACATGTGTTCCCATGTTAAACATAGGAACGCATGTGCGCAAGCGTTTGGCTGCGTTTGGTACGCAGCGCTCCATACGTAAATGTGAAGCCAGCCTAAGGGATGTGACATATATCACCATTTGAAAACAGGACACAACAGTCAAGTACACAAAGCTGCATGGACACATTGCCGATGGCATAGGCAAATGAATGAAATATAATCCTTTTTAAGGGCAAAGAGACATCCAAGCCTACAACACTGCAACACCTGTCTGCAGAATGGTCCACATTACATCCTTCAAAATTAAAAAATTAAACCTGACCTGGGGCACACAACAGTGGTGGCAATATTTACTGCTTATGCCCACAAAACTTCAAGCTCACCAGGGAAGCGCAGGTGCGTGTGTGCATGGCCTTTACCTCCACCCTAGCCTGGGCTACCCAATGAGTATCCTGGTAAGCAGGTCATGAGGCTGGGTGCCTAGTGAGGGGTTAGTGCCAGCACACAGGAATATGGGAGTTGCAGGGTTGGCCAGAGCCCTCGGCATAAGCGCCCACAAGGCAGGCTGCTGGATGACCTGAGTACACGATACACATTGTTTAACCTGGCTCTGCCTACAGGACACGCACACACGCACCTGCGCTTCAATCTGACAAATGAAAGGATTTCGGGCACAAGCAATCACACCAGCACATGTATGTGGATAAGGGCCGACTACATGGTAGCACATGGCCAAATGGCCATTCAGGACACAGCCAAAACATACATGAGACATATAAGGGTCAACACAAATTACCTGAGCGTGACAACCAGTCGTTGCTCTGGGGATATGGTTGGCCGCCAATGGGTGTCTTGGCGGGTGGTGTCAGGGCCCACAAGTTCCAGCAGATGGTCGAAGTCTGCAATGGTCATGCGCAGATACCGCTTGAACTTTTGTGGGAAGCGCCGGAGTTGGGGAATAAGACATGGTACGCTCCATGTTGAGGCCGCAGCAGATTGACTTCGTGCACCCACAAACGGGGGTGGCGAGCCTGACGCAGGTGACGTCGCCGTGCAGCAACGTAGCGCATCTGCAGCAGCAACACATCCATTTCCAGAGAGAGCAGATCCATGGCTACACACAACAGGAAGTGAAGTGTCTCCTTAAGGAAGGTGCTCTACCCCCCCAAGTGACCAGCTGGATTTATGTAGTGTGAAGGGTGTGGCTAAACATGAATATTAATTGATGACTTGTGCAAATAATTCATTTTGGCCCCAAAACACAAAAACGCATGCGTTAATGCATGCACTATTAGGCACCCATGCGTTAACGCATGCGTTTTTAAAAACGCACCCAGTGTTACACAATGGCCAAAAATGATCAAAAAAACACTTTCCAAAAACGCATGCGTTTTTAACATGCTGGAAAAATGCAGGGAAAAACGCAAATTGTGTGTGAACATAGCCTTATACATATAGTTAGTAACTCAGCTCTGAAGCAGGGGCGTTCATATCATTGGTGCAGCTGCACCGGGGCCCAGAGTGGGAGAGGGCCCCCGAAAAAAGTGAAGAGTACATCAAAGAGCCGACACCAGAGTCAGCATCAGGAGATGTAGGGCCTGCTCTGCTGCATGCTACAGATTACTATGCTGACTTAGGCCCCTTGCTTCACCTGATAATGCTACTGCTGCCGCTGGTCGTATCTATGGAGACTTATGGTGCCGAGGTGAAGGAGGAAGTCACCCAGAGCCTCATATTGTGACTCCCTCTGCTCTGTGTGCTGCTGACACCCGCCTGTGCTGTGCTGTTGATCTGCGGGAAGGAAGGAGAAGAGGGGGTTCTGTGTGTAAGATTGCTGAAACAGGACATTAACCCTGTCATAAACAGTATTAGGAGGAGGGACCTG
>JARQOC010002447.1:0-25348 GCA_033576535.1 Allobates femoralis | reverse complement strand
TTGATTGTGAGGCCAGTGGTGTCTGAGATTAGGGTTTTGATATCAATCCAAAATTTGGACAGTAGCGGGCAATCATAGAAAATATGTGTCAGTGTTCCCTGATGGCCGCAGCCCCTCCAACACAAGGGCGAGATCTGAGGATCAAAACGATGATGTCTGACCGGGGTGAGGTACCACCGAGAGAGCACCTTGAAATAGGACTCATGCAGCGTTGCACAAGCAGAATTGGCGTATGAGGTCTGTATGGTTCGTGTCATGTCCTGCAGGTCAATTTGAATGTTGAGTTCCTCTTCCCATGCGGTAAGGTAGGAGAGACGGGGCAATTCAATTTCTTCGTTGAGCACTCGATAGAGGCTGTTGGTTTTCCATATAGACCCAAGTTCTGGAGATGATATGAGATTGACTACCAATTGTGGAAGGGCAAATTTAGGTCTAGAGCAAGTTAGGAATTCAGATATGGTTCTCCATTGTGAGCGCTCATCTCTGGATAGGGAAAATTGGTCTTGGAGAACGTGGAATGGACGAATAGAATCGTCAAGAAGCAGTTCCTCGGTATATAAGACCCCTTTTGCCCTCCAGGCGGAGAGGTCCAGGTTCTTAATCATCACTTCGAGCGTGCTCAAAGGAATATTTTTAAGTCTGGATAGAGGAAAGTGTTTAGCTGCTCTGTGGGCCAGGTGCTTCCAAGCTGAGATTGTAGCCTTGACGACGGGGTGAGAAGGAAGAGGTTTGGAAGGGATGACTAGATGGGCGATAACAAGCGCTTTTAAGTTGTTGTGTGCCAGTGATTCCTCTACATCCAGCCATGGCGAGTCCAATGATTCCTTAAACCAGTTTTTAGAAAGTTTAGAGATGGAAGCTAAGTAGTAGTGATACAGGTTTGGGACCCCTAGTCCACCCGCTTTTTTGTGTCGTTCTAACGATGCTCTGGCGACCCTCGGCCTTTTGTTATTCCATACAAAGGCACGTAATTGCGATTGAAATTTATTGAACCAACTCTTTGGTATGAAAAGGGGGAGCGACCTGATTACATATAGGAAACGCGGTAGTAGAGACATCTTGAAGGCTTCTATCCTGCTCAACCAGGAGAGCTCAATCTTAGTTAGACGTAGGTAGTCCCTGTGAAATGCTTGAAATAGGGCTGAAAGATTCGTTTGCACAGTTGCTGTTAAGGGTTTAGTTAAGGTGATACCTAGGTAGGCAATTTCTTTGTTTACCCATGTGAAATTGAATTCTTCTTTTAGGTATTCTAACAGAGTGGTGTCAATATTGAAGTCAAGTATCTGGGATTTAGAGGCATTAATTTTGTAGAGAGAGAGGGATGAGAACTGGTCAATGCACATTGTTAGGTGTCTTAGAGATTTAAGGGGATTAGCGAGGGTTAATAAGATGTCATCCGCGAATAACGAGATCTTATGGCCTTTATAAATACCTGTGATGTTGTTATTTTGTCTAATACTGGCCGCAAGGGGCTCGATAAACATAGCGAACAGTATGGGTGACAGGGGGCAACCCTGCCTAGTTCCATTGGAAAGCGAAAAGCGGCTAGACAAAAAATTGTTGGAGTAAACCTTAGCTGTTGGGCCATTATACATTGCTTTAATAAGTTGAAGTATGTTGCCCTGAAGACCAAAGTTCTCAAGAACACAGAAAAGAAAGTCCCATTGAACTCTATCGAAGGCCTTTTCGGCATCAAGTGCCAAAAAGGCCGCTGGTTCTTTTGATTTTTTCAGTGAAGGCCAGCAAGTCCAAGGCTCGTCTAGTGGCGTCTGATGTGGTTCGGCCTGGAATAAAGCCCGACTGGTCAGGGTGAATCAATTTGACTATATGTTCTTTAAGTCTGTTGGAGGCCAACTTCGCAAGGAACTTTGTGTCCGCGTTTAGAAGAGAGATTGGGCGATAGTTATTAGGGACTGTTGGGTCCCCTATGTCCTTTGGGAGGACTATGATAGTGGCTTCCAACATGTCGGACGAGAGTTGGCCTTGGGAAGCAGTATAATTAGCTAGTTTAGTGATATAGGGGGACAGAAGAGCTCCAAAGGTCTTAAAGAGCTCATTCTGAAACCCGTCTGGGCCTGGCGATTTTCCGTCTTTGGATTGTTTTACTACGTCAGAGACCTCAGCCTCAGAGTATGGGGCATTGAGTTCAATAAGATCGTCCTTTGTAAGTGATGGTAAATTAAGGTGTTGCAGGTAGTCAGTAATGTCTTGGTGTGAGGGTCTCTGCAATGTAGGGCTGTCTTTAAGATTATACAGAGAGGCGTAGAATCCGGCAAAAACATCCGCGATGTCTTTAGGATGAGTCTGGTTACGTCCAAGCGGGTCTTTAATCTCCTTTATTCTTGATTTTAATTGCCTGTACCTGATTTTGGCTGCCAGCAATTTTGACGGTCGATCGTCCGAATAGTAATGCTTAGCCTTCATTGTTTGGGACATCTTATCATAGTCCAATGCCAAAAGGGCCTTCAGTTCCAGTCTGAATTTCATGAGAGTTGATGCTGTTGTTAGACAGGGGTTTAGTGCGTGAGAATTTTCCAAAACTTGTATGGAGACCATAAGATTCCTGGTTTGTTCCCTGTTTTTTTTGTTCAAACGGGCATTGAGCTCAATCATTTTGCCTCTAAGTACCGTTTTGAATGCGGACCAAAGGGAGGGAATTTGAATGTCATCTCTGTCATTTTCCTGGAAGTAATTTATTATTGTCTGTTCAATTTCTTTTTTATAGTCCGGGTGGTTATAAATGTAGCTATTATTTCGCCACAGTTTTTGGGAGTGCAAAATGGGGCCTATCTTCAGTTCGAATAGAATCGGGAGTGGTCAGACCAGCTCCTTGGGCCGATAGAGACTTTGGTGAATTTGGGCAGTGTGAAAATATTCGTGAGGACAAGGTCTATTCTTGAGTAGGATTGATGGCGTTTTGAAAAATGAGAAAATTCAATGGATGTTGTATTAAGGCATCTGAATGTATCATAAAGGTCTAATTTAGTCAGCCAGGGGTTCAATGCCTCCAGATGTTGTCTCGATTTCGTGGATGAATCAAGTGCACCATTGGGCACCATATTGAAATCACCCAAAACAACTAGATCACCCTTTTTTACTGTCTCTACGATTCTCATGATCTTATTGAGAAAGGAGATTTGTCCTTTGTTAGGCGCATAAAGGTTGATCAGTGTGAAGAGGTGGTTGTTCAATTTGCACACTAAGATAAGGAATCTGCCGTTTGGGTCCTCCACTTTTGAGATCATCTCAAACGCAATTGTGTTTTTAAATAAAAGTGCAACGCCCCATTTTTTCTTTGAGTTATTAGCATAGTAAATGTTGGGGAAATTCTTGTTAGTGAAATTTGGAGGCTTGGAAGAGGAAAATTTTGTTTCCTGAATGCCCACTATATCCACGCTGCTCTGCTTCAGCATTCTCCAAAGGTGAAAACGGCGCTGAGGAGAATTGAGTCCATTCGCGTTCTGGGATAGGAATTTAAGAGACATAGCGATATAAGATTTACGGTGGAAGTTCAAAGGTTTGTCAGGTGACAAGTAGGGAAGGTTCTTTTTTTTTGTAGATTAAGGTTGGGGTGAGTGAAGTTAACTTGACACGTAAAATTTAAACTATACTTATTCTTAAAAACGTATCTAACTATAACTGGGTACTGAGAAGTCAGGTCCAAAGACCAATATTGGTTAAGTAAGTTCACAACTTGTCCCAAATGGAGGGGATCCAATAATCTCGATGAAAAACCTCCTTTGGCGGCTAATGTTTTGGCTGAGCTGTCCAGCCATTTGGGTAGGGAATCTTCCTATGAGGTTTTAAGTCCTAAATCCCTAAGGACCCTGAGTCCCTCGTTCGTCTCGGAAAGGGCTAAGGATTTTCCCTGATGGTGGAGAAGTATTCTGGTGGGGGTGAACCCCCATCTGTAAGGAATCCGGTTTTGTTGTAGTAGCTTTGATAGTGGGGCAAGTTGTCGTCTCCTGAGCATGGTCTCCTTTGAGATATCCGCAAAGATTTTTAAGTCGTTGTATGGCTTGGGAAAATATTTGTTCGTGCGTAAGTAGTCCAAGAGTTGTTCCTTGACATGACCGAATTGAAATTTCATTATCACATCCCTTGGAATTTCTGGCTGAAGGGATTTGGGTTTAGGAATGCGATGTATTCTTACGGGAGTCATTTCTAGGTCCGTCAGGGAGGGGAGAGTAGTTTTTAAGAGGTTTTTAATGTAGGGGGCAAGTTGGTCGGTTTTAATAGTCTCAGAGACCCCTCTAAATTTTAGGTTTTGTCTTCGGTCTCTATCTTCCTGATCAGTGACCTTGTTGCTAAGTACATTAAATTCTTCTTTAAGAAGACGATGTTCTTTAGCAAGTTCATCGTGTTTGTTTTCTAATTCTGATACATCTGATTCAGTCTGATCAGTTCTGCGTGAAATGGAGTCAATGGAGACTTGTAGGGAGTCAAATCTAGATTCTAATGCAGTGAATATGCCTTTGAAAAATTCTTGGTTAATTGGTTGTGTCCAGTCAAAATTGTCTAATGTGCGCGAAGTCGGACAGGAGGGGGTTTCTTTTCTTGTCCGTTGTTTCAGCGGGCTAGAGGTAGGGGAGGTGTCGCCTTCTGAGCCTGAAGTGTTTAGTATAGTAGATCTCTGGGAGGAGTGTTTTGTCTTGGTGGCCATCTCCTTCCTCTTTGGATTTTGTTTGTAGGTTAGAGTGTCAGAGGGGTTTACAACTCCCATCTGATCTTGCTCGTGATCTTTAGTCCAGGGATCTGCCTGGTTGGATCTGGGGGATCTAGATCTACTTCTTGTTAGAGGTGTCAATGATGTATCTTCTATTTGAGAAGACTTTGTCCTCTCCCCCTTTGATTTGGAGGAAGCCATCATGAGTGCTAGGGTAATTTGGCTATTGTATCCGTGAGTTTTTCAGATTATGCAGGAGTTAGATTGAGGGGACTAGCCAGGCGTGGCATGAGGAGCTACCAGAGAGAAAAAGGGTATATAAACTCTTGTTCAACCGAGTCCAACTCCAAGGTGTCCGTCTCAGGGTGATCTCAGTCGTGGGTCAGTTAGTATAATCTAAGATGAGTTGTGTTGTATGTATGGCGTATCAGTGGGGGTTGCTCTAAGGAGTACCTACCGCCAGATAGAACAATGATCCAAAGGTTTGTTTCTCTCGTGTTTCTTTTTCATGTCTCACCCTCCCTCCCCTCCCACCCCAGACTATGATCTAGGTGGATCTGGTAGATTCCAGGTGTGAGTAACAGTGATGGGCAGTGCACACAGTAGTTTTTACACCAGGAGCATATACCGCTAGATTCTCGGTGTAGGTGAAGAGGTAGATCGACTCAGGATGATTAATATTGTTTGATCTGTGTTTTGGAGGTCAGCAGATTGGAGCAGTAATGGCAGCTCCAATGTCTTTAATAAGTTAGTATCTTATGTTGGTTTTCCTGAAGTATATTATATTCTGAAGCGTTTTAAGGCTATCAGTCACCACTGCATGTGGATGGAGGACAAAGTGTGTAGTAGGGGGGGTATTTAAGTGTCTATAACACCGGCTCACCAGAGTTATAAGGACAGTCTCCACAGTTTAATTATTTATGAGTAATAGCAATGCCCTGCTAGGCACGTTCTGTCACTAAATTATCCAGAAATGCAACGTGGTTTGAACAGGGTAACAGAATTACACAACCCAAGAGCACAACCATATGGGAACAGAGGATCCTGGACTCATGGAACAAGACAGCTTAGTGTCCCCCAAGTCCAGGACCACCCGCCACACAAAACAGTCGATCAAGTTATCCTATTCAGTGATAGATGAGGTATAACCAATAGTTGAGAGGGGTTAGGGAAAAGGAGGGAGATTTAAGAAGATAGATAAGAAAGGGAGGGGGAGAAGAGGAGGAGAAGGGATTTTGGCTGAGTTATTAGTGAGTGGGGGTTAGGGAAGGTAGAGTAAGGAGTAGGAGGGGGGAGGAAGGGGGAGCAGGAAAGATAGGAAGGTCGGTCAGAAAGATAGGTAGGGATATGGGATGGAGTAGAAGTCAGGGAGTAGAAGGGCTGGTAGAAGAAATGGAGCAGGGTGGTGGGAAAAAAAGAGGAGAGAGAAGGAGGGGGGGAAAGAAGGAAACACACAGAAGTCCAATACAGTTCTAAGGGTTATACCGATATAGGCAGTGCTGCCGGTTGAATGAACCAGACTGTCCCACCCTATGGGTTCCAACACTGTAGGGCCAAGGATCCAGCAGTCCACAGGTAGATATCTGGAGCTTCTCGACGGCTTAGGTCCGGTGCGACGTTCTGAGCGTCCAGCAGTCAGTGCAGACAGGCTTACAGAATAGGTCACCCAGTTCCTTATCCACTGAGATTCATCCACGCAAGGTCCATGGAGCTGATGGTGCGTTGATGGGGTGGAGGTGTAATTGCTGCTGTCACTGTGACAATGTCCAGAAATTTGTAGATGTCCACAGGTGTCACTCCTTTAATTCCAGGAAATGAAGGGAGAGGAGAAGTGAAGACAAGATTCACTGGGCTCTGAGATGATTGTGGAATCAGCCTTTAGTATAGGATGAGCGGCACTGACAGACAAAAAAAAAACCTCCTCAGCTGTAACGTTAGGTTGCTCTGTTGTAGGAGCCTATGGAGAGGGGAGGAGGGAGTGAGCACTCAGTGGTGCTGGCAGGCAGGCTTCTGCTCTTGTGTGAGAGCAATAAGGAAGTCTATGGAGGGGGGAGGAGGGAGCGAGCTCCCGGCCAGAGCTGACAAGTTCTGCTGTTGTGAGGATATGAAAAAGTCTATGGAGACTGGAGAGAGAGGGAGAGGCATACCCCTGGGGCCAGCTGCCGATGGAGCTTTATAGAGGTCCTCTTCTCCAGTGTCTCCTCTGTCAGATGCTGAAGTGGTGCCGATTAAGGGAAGGTGGAGAGAGCTGCGCAGTCAGCTCCTCTGCTCTCCAGCTCCAAGCAGCCACAAGTGGCAGGAGGGCTCCGGATGCTGCAGAAATGGCGGGAAACCCCCGAGCACGGATCCAGGGGAGCCCCCGACTCCGGAGGGTCTCCCACAGTGTAAAAAGAGAATGAGTTGTTAAACAAAAGAAATAAAGGCTCAATCTTCGACGGATCTTGTCAGGGAGTGATAGGAGCAGGAGGATGACCTATGCTTCTTCTTCAATGTGGAAGGAGGCGAGAACTCCCGAAGGGCTGGGTCCAGAGGGTCCAGAAGTCACAGAAGGGTGTCCAGGGAGGATCCCGTTGGTTTAGTGGGATCCATAGCCCAAGGATGGCTGTGGATCCTGTCGGTTTAGGCTGGATAGCAGGAGCTCAAGTTAGATGCGACTGCTCTCCATGAGGTCCTAAGCCACGCCCCGCAAAACAGAGTTGTTGTCCACCCTGCCGACCCCTCCCTGCAGTATGTACCCTTATATTCTGTGATTAAAGAGCACGTCAAAGAGATCCGGTGAGTGCCGTATTTTATCTAATTTAAATAAGTGTTATATCATTGTCCAGTAAGGCTAATGGCATGCTTTGTTTGTGGCTGCTGTTGGGTGCATATGATAAGGAACTACTGTATATGACTGGCAATGCTACAATGAAGATAAATGCCCAGGCATCCATCTAATATATAAAGCTGAATGTGTGTATATGTGTGTGTGTGTGTATGTATGTGTGTATATCCGGGAATGGCATCTACACTGTCGCAACTACAGCCACAAAATTTTGCACAGTCACACGTCTGGACCCCGAGAGCGTCATAGGCTATGTTGTGAGGAGAAATTTTAACCCTGCGCATTCCAGTTCACCAAACAATTTTGTCCCTATCTACATAATGGGGAAAAAGTGAATGGAAAAGTGTTGAAGGAAAATCGACAGCTGCCAGCTACAGTCACAAAATTTTGCACAGTCACACGTCTGGACCCCGGGAGCGTCATAGGCTGTGTTGTGAGGCAAAATTTTAACCCCGCGCATTCCAATTCACCCAACAATTTTGCCCCTATCTACATAATGGGGAAAAAGTGACAGTTACCAGTTGACAGTTGTGAATGAGAGGGGCTTAATGATAGCGCCAAAGACTAACAGCACATACCAGCATATAGTCACTAAGGTGGGGCCCCAACATGGGATATTCACCATGCATGGGGACATGTATACACACCACACGCACACAAAGAGTAACAGCAAGTGTATAGTCGGTAAGGTGCAGCCCCAACATTGAATACTCACCATGCACCCGAACACACACACACCACAAAGAGACGCACACAACACAGAGACACACACCCCCCCCCCCACAGGGACACCACACACACACCCTATTGCGACACATGCACTCACCACACAGGGACACACACCACAAAGAGACACACACCACAAAGAGACACACACACACCACACAGACCCCCCCACAGGGAAACACACACATAGCCACCCTATAGGGACACATGCACTCACCCCACAGGGACACACACACACCACAAAGAGACACACACAACACAGAAACACACACACACCACACAGACCCGCCCCACAGGGACACACACACATACTCACCCTATAGGGACACATGCACTCACCCCACAGGGACACACACACCACAAAGAGACACACACAACACAGAGACAACCCCCCCCCACAGACACCCCCCCACAGGGACACACACACATACTCACCCTATAGGGACACATGCACTCACCCCACAGGGACACACACACACCACACAGACCCCCCCCACAGGGAAACACACACATAGCCACCCTATAGGGAAACATGAACTCACCCCACAGGGACACACACACCACAAAGAGACACACACAAAACAGAGACAAACCCCCCCCACAGACACCCCCGCACAGGGACACACACACATACTCACTCTATAGGGACACATGCACTCACCCCACAGGGACACACACACACAAACACACCACAAAGAGACACACACAACACAGAGACATACACACACCACACAGAACCCCCCACAGGGACACAAACATACACACCCTATAGGGACACATGCACTCACCCCACAGGGTCACACACACACACACACAAAGAGACACACACAATACAGAGACACACACACCACACAGACCCCCCCCCCCCACAGGGACACACACACACACACACCCCAGGGACACACACACCACACAGACAGACACAGATGTGCACAAATCACCTCACACAACTCGCCTAATACGTGTGCTATCTTTAATTTCCAAACATAAACATCTGATTAAAAACAGCCAATGTGCAACACATGTGCCATATAGGGAATTAAGGCAGATGTCAGTCACATGAGCTGTCTATTATGTGTATGTGTGAGGTAACATATACTGCCCGGCCTGGGGGAGGTTTACTGTTTGCTGAAGATTTATTAGGCTGCCTATAGCAACCAGTCACAGCTCAGCTTCTATTTTCTTACAGGTCATTAATATGACATATTCAAATTCTATTTTGTTATAGCTAACATAAGTTATTTTTTAACCCGGGCGTAGCCGGGTACTACAGCTAGTTCACTATAAAACACAAATACTACATAGTAAATGTTTTTTTGTACACTGGCTTTATGTATAGGAAAGTGCAACTTGTGTTTTCTTATATACAGGGTGGGCCATTTATATGGATGCACCTAAATAAAATGGAAATGGTTGGTGATATCAACTTCCTGTTGTGGCACATTAGTATATGGGAAGGGGAAAACTTTTCCAGATGGGTGGTGACCATGGCGGCCATTTTGAAGTTGGCATCCATATAAATGGCCCACCCTGTAGTTTAACAAATGGCCAATTAGTTGCTAAAAGAACACACTGTTTGCCTCCAACTGGTAAAGGGAGACCTATTGTTATGCTAGAGTATACTTTAGGAAAAGCTCCTGTCATATATTTAAGGTAAATGCCCAGACCTCTAAAAATAAATACTGCGACATTTATCCGTACAGAATGTTAGACTTAAAACTTACCTAAAAACGAAATAATGATAACTTATTGATTACCAAGTGAAGAAATTAGAGCCATTTTTACTAGTTTGTATAATGCATGTAGACACTTGTATAGAAATAAGAGAAGACGTCTTAATAGTGGTAAGTAGAAAATGTTTTTTTTATATTTGAAAATCCAAAATGTGGATATGTCATCATAAAATATATCTTATTTTCTTTTGTTTTTCATTCAGCATCCTGTGTATACTTGATAATATCATTACAGCCAAACAAATTGTTATTAGTAGAAACTAAATGAAGAACATTTTCCAAAACAAACATTGATATCAACAATGTTTAGCAGTAAGTATGTAGAATATTAGTCATGGAAAATTACCAAATTAGAAAAATCCACAGCTGAATATATTCAAACAATAAAATTAATTGCCAAATTTATCTCAGATAAGGACCCAGCTCTGGTTTTATGTATTACGATGCTGGTGACAATCATTTACACTTGCAAAAACTGTGGAATCCCATATGTCTGCACTGCATAAATCTGTCTACTAAGGTGGTCCTATGTCACCACAGTACACTTTTCAGTTGTGTTAATAATATAACATTGTTAGATATAAACTACAGTTGTTCACATTTTCTGCCAGTGCTGTAATGAAATATTGAAATAAAAGTACAGAAAGACAATTGTAACTTATAACAATTTCAAGATAATTTCTCATGAAAGACATTTCTCCAACATTAAAGCATCACTCCAACTTTTTTTAGGTGGTGCTTTTAACCTTAGGTCCCTGCCCCTACCATTATATACTCACCCTCTGGTGTTTTCACTTTTTTTTCGGCATCACTCCAATCCCATGCGGCCATCTTGTAATTGGAACTTCTAATTAGTCAGAAGTTACGTCATAAGCTCTCAATTCAGGTCTATGAGAGCAAGAATGATGATGTCATAGACTTGCATTGAATATTGACCTTTGGCTCACTCCATGAAACACAGGAGAAGCTGGGAATTCACAAACTTCAGGAGATTACATTACATTACCAGGGGCAGGGGACTTTGATTAGAAGCACCACTCCAGCGGTGAAATACAATAAACGCTGGAGTAATGCTTTAAAGGGTGCCAACCACCAGGTTTTTCAGATATAAAGCAAAGGTACTGGCATATTGATGCTACAATCTAATATATAAAGCTGAATGTGTGTGTGTGTATGTATGTATGTGTGTATGTATGTATGTCTGGGATTGGCATCTACACCGTCGCAACTACAGCCACAAAATTTTGCACACTCACATGTCTGGACCCCGGGAGCGTCATAGGCTATGTTGTGAGGCGAAATTTTAACCCCGCGCATTCCAATTCACCAAACAATTTTGCCCCTATCTACATAATGGGGAAAAAGTGACAGTTACCAGTTGACAGTTGTAAATGAGAGGGGCTTAATGACAGCGCCAAAGACTAACAGCACATACCAGCATATAGTCACTAAGGTGGGGCCCCAACATGAGATATTCACCACGCACGGGGACATGTATACACACCACACGCACACAAAGAGTAACAGTAAGTGTATAGTCGCTAAGGTGGAGCCCCAATATTGGATACTCACCACGCACCCGAACAAACACACACACCACCACAAAGAGACACACACAACACAGAGACACCCCCACACACCCCCACGGGGACACACACACACACCCTATAGGGACACATGCACTCACCCCACAGGGACACACACACACCACACAGACCCCCCCCCCACAGGGACACACACACATACACACCTTATAGGGACACATGCACTTACCCCACAGGGACACACACACACCACAAAGAGAGACGCACAACACAGAGACACACACACATACATACCCTATAGGGACACATGCACTCACCCCACAGGGACACACACCACAAAGAGACACACACAACAGAAACACACACCACACCACACAGACCCCCCCTCCCCCACAGGGACACACACACATACACACCCTATAGGGACACATTCACTCACTCCACAGGGATACACACCACAAAGAGACACACACAACAGAAACACACACCACACAGATCCCCCCCCCCACAGGGACATACACACCCTATAGGGACATATACACTCCACCCACAGGGACACACACATACACACATCCCAGGGACACACACACCACACAGACAGACACAGATGTGCGCAAATCACCTCACACAACTCGCCTCGTACGTCTGCTATCTTTAATTTCCAAGTATAAACATCTGATTAAAAACAGCCAATGTGCAACTCATGTGCCATATAGGGAATTAAGGCAGATGTCAGTCACATGAGCTGTCTATTATGTGTATGTGTGAGGTAACATATACTGCCTGGCCAGGGGGAGGGTTTACTGTTGGCTGGAGATTTATTAGGCTGCCTATAGCAACCAATCACAGCTCAGCTTCTATTTTCTTACAGGTCATTAATATGACATATTCAAATTCTATTTTGTTATAGCTAACATCAGTTATTTATTAACCCGGGCGTAGCCGGGTAGTACAGCTAGTAGTGAATAAAATCCTAGTAGCAAAGCCCAGCTCACCATATAGCCCGTCTAAGAGTCATGATTAAGACTACACAGGGAAAAAAAGAACAGTGCTTTCTGGATCCGCGCTGCACATACGATGAAATAAGATGAAGTAACCGTAGTTGTTGGGCAATGATGGCTTTAATTCCAAGGTGTTTCAGAGATAAATCCCAGCTCCAGTCTCCAGTGATGTCCTGCTCCTCTCACTCTCACTATGATTAAGATTGCGGTTTGCAATAGAAATGCGTAGACCAGAATATGCTATTCATGTTTTACATTTGCACTTTATTGCACTTTATTTGAAGCTATAAAGAAGACTCCTATGTTTTGAGCCGGGATTGTACTTTCACTTTTTGAATAAAATCCTACCTTCAGTTTCTAGATTCGATCTTTCATTGCAGTAAAACGTTTTATCAAAGGTCCTGAATCATAGCAGCAGTTGATTGATATAAGCAGCAGGGGCAGGACTATGTGGGTCAGGAATTCATTTATTATCCCTACTCTGAGTGTTCTGCTTGCCTCTGTGTAAATAGCTCCCCCACCACCATCATACTGTAGTTTGGTGCGTGCACATTATAATGTGGATGCATTTTATTTACCCTTCACTAACATGTAGTCAGAATTAGCGCAAGCGACGCGGTTTTAGTGAAGACATTATCCTGCTTTGGTCACGCCCGCTGCTTCACCCATCCCGTCAGCTTTTCAGATGCTTTGAGGTGCTTTTTGGAGTGCGCACGCCCTCTGAGGATGCAAGAGCACATGCACCCTCCCTCAACAGGAGCTGGTCAGTGTCTTCACTTTAATGGAGCTGGAGACAGTGGTCTTCGCATGCACTGACTCCGATGCCTTGTTAGTGAAAGTTGAATTCAATTCATCAACATTATAATGCGTACACCTCGGATTGCAGTATGATGGTGGTGTTGGTGGAGGTAGCTAATAACACAGAGGCAAGCAGAACACACAGGGAAGAGCTAATAAAAGAAGACCCAACTACATAGTCCCGCTACTGATGCTTATGACAATCAAATGCTGCTGTGATTTCAGGACCTTTGATAATATGTTTTACTGTAATAAAAGGTAGAATCTAGAAACTGAAGGTATGATTTTATTCACTATCCTAGCGGCAGTATGCCCTACCTTTACTTCATATGTGAAAAACCTATTGGTTGGGTCCTTTTAATAATCTCTTGCTAAACTGACCATGATAAGCTTTATTTTCAGGTTGTCCAAACAAAGTAATTATTATATATTAGGGATGGGCGAATCTACTCGCTAGGACTCGTTACTCGGCGAGTAGTAAGGGACTCGCAGGACTCGGTACTCTGCGAGTTTTCCAGCGTTTACTCGCACGAGTCCAATGCAAATCAATGGCAAACGCTGACAAAACTAGGATTGCCATTGTCTTGCATTAGACTTGGCTACTGTGCCAGTGATAGCAGGGAAACTCGCAAAGCAGTTACTTTGCGAGCCGAGTCCAGCTGTCTGCTCTGTGTGCTGGCTGCCGCAGCTCCAGGGTCCTAGAGCCCGCCTGCTCACAGAGATGATGTAGCAGTGCTGAGATTGTTCTCAGTCTGCTCATTCCCTGTGCATAGACATCTATATCTATGCACAGGGGATGTAGCAGACAGGACATCGCGTTTTGGACTGCGTCGGACGGAAGAGGATTTTTTTAATTAAAGATGGAGTCCCTAATGGCTTTTTTTTTTATTTCTAATAAAAATTTTTCTCTGTGTTGTGTTTTTTTTAAAACAATTTAATAGAAATTCATGGCGGTCATGTCTAATATTGGCGTGACCGCCATAAATTTCGGGCTTAGGGCCAGCTGATAATACAAAGCTGGCCCTAACCTCTTTATTACCCAGCGTGCCACCGCCACCAGGGCCGCTGGAAGAGCGGGGTTCAGCGCCAGAGGATGGCGCTTCAATGAACGCGCCATCTTCTGGGGCGGCTGCGGGCTGCAATTTGCAGCAGGGGGTGCCCAGAAAGCTTGGGCCTCCCTGCGCTGCGGATTCCAGCCCCCAGCTGCTTAGCTGTACCTGGCTAGACATAGAAATTGCGCGGAGCCCCACGCATTTTTTTTTTATTATTTCATGAAATTCATGAAATAATAAAAAAAAAGGGCTCCCCTATATTTTTGTGTCCGGCCAGGTACAAATAGGCACCTGGAGGTTGGGGGCAGCCCGTCGCTGCCTGCTGGATCCGGCTGGTTCCAGAAATACGGCGAAGCCCACGTGGAATTTTTTTCTGACAAATCCATAAAACAATGTAAATAAAAGGGACTGCATCTTTATTAACCCCTGGACCATGGGCGAAGGGTTAATAAAGATGCAGTCCCTTTTTTAGGATTGTTTTATTGATTTTTCAGAAAAAAAATTACATGGGCTTCGCCGTATTTCTGGAACCAGCCGGATCCAGCAGGCAGCGACGGGCTGCCCCCAACCCCCAGGTGCCTATTTGTACCTGGCCAGACACAAGAATATAGGGGAGCCCTACTTTTTTATTATTTCATGAATTTCATGAAATAATTAAAAAAAAATGCGTGGGGCTCCGCGCAATTTCTATGTCTAGCCAGGTACAGCTAAGCAGCTGGGGGCTGGAATCCGCAGCACAGGGAGGCCCAAGCTTTCTGGGCACCCCCCGCTGCAAATTGCAGCCCGCAGCCGCCCCAGAAGATGGCGCGTTCATTGAAGCGCCATCCTCTGGCGCTGAACCCCACTCTTCCAGCGGCCCTGGTGGCGGTGGCACGCTGGGTAATAAAGAGGTTAGGGCCAGCTTTGTATTATCAGCTGGCCCTAAGCCCGAAATTTATGGCGGTCACGCCAATATTAGACATGACCGCCATGAATTTCTATTAAATTGTTTTAAAAAAAACACAACACAGAGAAATTTTTTTATTAGAAATAAAAAAAAAGCCATTAGGGACTCCATCTTTAATTAAAAAAATCCTCTTTTATCCGACGCAGTCCAAAACGCGATGTCCTCTCTGCTACATCCCCTGTGCATAGATATAGATGTCTATGCACAGGGAATAAGCAGACTGAGAACAATCTCAGCACTGCTACATCATCTCTGTGAGCAGGCGGGCTCTAGGACCCTGGAGCTGCGGCAGCCAGCACACAGAGCAGACAGGACTCTTATCTGTGCGAGTTTCCCAGCGATTACTTGCAAAGTAAACGAGTCCAATGCAAATCAATGGCAAAACTAGGATTGCTTCAGGCTGAAGCTTCCGAGACACATCTGTGATTTGTAAATCGCACACTACTCGCTATTACTCGCTTCCCTATTCATTAACATTGGACTCGTTAGACTCGCAACGAGTAGCGAGTCCTGGGCTCAGACTCGCTAGAGTCAAGCGATTCCGAGTAATTTAGGATTCGCCCATCACTATTATATATATATATACAGGGCCGGACTGGGACCAAAAAGCAGCCCTGGAAAACAAGCCCCACCAGCCCACATACAATATCACCCATCAGCCCCGACCAGTGAATGTCTTTTTTACATTGTCGTGGCCTCATCACTTTCTTAAAGGAGTTATCTGAAGAGCCACATGTCAATGGTGCAGCAAAGGGAAATCAACCGCAGCTCCATTTACATGGTGATCGTCAAAGCCATGTTTCTCAGGATTGTGGGATCCCAGCGATCAAATCCACAGCGAAGGGAAAGTCATCACCTCTACAGAAGAGAAGCGATGACTTCCATATTGGGAATAATTAATTCAAACAACAATTAAATGCTGAAAATCACAAAGTCCAATACTGCCTCTGATAACAGGACAGGAGAAGTGGCACTGTCCAGTGTATATATACAGAATAATACAGATACTGAGGATTACACCCAGTATACAGGACAGGAGAAGTGGTACTGTGCAGTGTATATATACAGAATAATACAGATACTGAGGATTACACCCAGTATACAGGACAGGAGAAGTGGTACTGTGCATGTATATATACAGAATAATACAGATACTGAGGATTACACCCAGTATACAGGACAGGAGAAGTGGTACTGTGCAGTGTATATATACATAATAATAGATACTGAGGATTACACTCAGTATACAGGACAGGAGAAGTGGTGCTGTGCAGTGTGTATATATACAGAATATTACAGATACTGAGGATTACACCCAGTATACAGGACAGGAGAAGTGGTACTGTGCAGTGTATATATACAGAATAATACAGATACTGAGAATTACACTCAGTATACAGGACAGGAGAAGTGGTACTGTGCAGTGTATATATACAGAATAATGCAGATACCGAGAATTACACTCAGTATACAGGACAGGAGAAGTGGTACTGTGCAGTGTATATATACAGAATAATACAGACACTGAGGATTACACCCAGTATACAGGACAGGAGAAGTGGTACTGTGCAGTGTATATATACATAATAATAGATACTGAGGATTACACTCAGTATACAGGACAGGAGAAGTGGTGCTGTGCAGTGTGTATATATACAGAATAATACAGATACTGAGGATTACACCCAGTATACAGGACAGGAGAAGTGGTACTGTACAGTGTATATATACAGAATAATACAGATACTGAGGATTACACCCAGTATACAGGACAGGAGAAGTGGTGCTGTGCAGTGTATATATACAGAATAATGCAGATACTGAGAATTACACTCAGTATACAGGACAGGAGAAGTGGTACTGTGCAGTGTATATATACAGAATAATACAGACACTGAGGATTACACCCAGTATACAGGACAGGAGAAGTGGTACTGTGCAGTGTATATATACAGAATAATACAGATACTGAGGATTACACCCAGTATACAGGACAGGAGAAGTGGTGCTGTGCAGTGTATATATACAGAATAATACAGATACTGAGGATTACACCCAGTATACAGGACAGGAGAAGTGGTACTGTGCAGTGTATATATACAGAATAATACAGATACTGAGAATTACACTCAGTATACAGGACAGGAGAAGTGGTACTGTGCAGTGTATATATACAGAATAATGCAGATACCGAGAATTACACTCAGTATACAGGACAGGAGAAGTGGTACTGTGCAGTGTAATATACAGAATAATACAGACACTGAGGATTACACCCAGTATACAGGACAGGAGAAGTGGTACTGTGGAGTGTATTTATACAGAATAATACAGATACTGAGGATTACACCCAGTATACAGGACAAGAGAAGTGGTACTGTGCCAGGCTGATTTTAGACAGCACGCCCTTACTTGAGTACTGTCAATAAAGACAAAATACTTGATTTAAAGTACAAATATGATAGCGAAACTATTCAACAAAGCACCCTCATTTGCATATTAAATGAAGTAGATGTTTCTGCAAATATTTAAAAAAAGCCCCCTAAATCTGTGTAAATGTTAGTGTAGTGTGAGGTCTCTGTCCTAATATACTCACCTGATCGCTGTTTTGTCACGTGCCCGACTCCATAATGATTTCACATCCACAGCTCGTCTCTGCAGGTTTCCCTCTTCTCCGATCCTCTGCAGCACATCCTGACACAATGCCCTTAAAAAAATAACATTGTCATTATAATGCTCCTGAATAAAAAATAACCACCTATGCTGTGTCCTAAATAAGACTTATGCTGTGCCCTGCAAATAAAGAATTACTCCTCACCTCACTGTCCCTATTACGGTACATGGCCTCCACACTATCCTCTCCTATAAAATAATCCCACCACACCATCCGCTCTTGTATAGTATGACCGTCACATTAACCCCTAATAATCTCCACACTCTGCCCCTTATAAATTATACCTACACTTTCCTCAATTATGAACCATGATCTCCACACTGTCCCCACATCACGCTGCTCCTTCTTCGCAATGTCCCACTCATGTTGTCTTCATACTGCGCCCTCACTGCCCCCCTCTATACTGTCCCCCCAATGCTGCTCCTTCTCAATAATGAAACCCCTCACACTACCTCCCCGCCATACAGACACCACCACTCTGCCTCATGCCTAATGCCGAGACCCCCACACTGTACCACTCTTTATACTGATTCCCTTTCATTTTTCCACTCCATATTGATCCCCACACATTGTCCTCCATCTATTTTGTCCCTTGCATTATCCCTCACTCTGTAAAACACCTTAACCCCCTGTCTACAGTAAAAGCCCCTCTCAGCCCTAATCTACAGTAATAGCCACCTCATGAACCCCAGCATATGGTAAAAGCTACTCTAAAAACTTTTCTATATTAATAGCCCCCCTGTCTACAGAAATATGACCCCTAATCCCCAGACTAAAGCGTCAACCTTCCTCCCCATCATCCCCAGCCTATAGCATCGGCCTCCCCATCATCCCCTGCCTATAGCATCGGCCTCCCCATCATCCCCAGCCTATAGCATCGGCCTCCCCATCATCCCCAGCCTATAGCATCGGCCATCACATCATCCCCAGCCTATAGCATCAGCCTTCACATCATCCCCAGCCTATAGCATCAGCCTTCACATCATCCCCAGCCAATAGCATAAATATTCCTTTCCAATTCCCCCCCTGTAGCATTAGCTTTCTTGCCCCATCACCCCCCCCCCTAGCCTGTATCATTAGCCTCCCCATCATATCTCCCAGTCTGTAGCATTAGCCCTCCTGCCCCATAACCTCCCCAGCCTGCAGCATTAGCCCTCCTGCCCCATAATCCTCCCAGCCTGCAGCATAGCCCTCCTGACCCATAATCCCCCCAGCCAGCAGCATTAGCCCTCCTACCCCATAATCCCCCCCAGCCTGTAGATTTAGCCTCCCCGTCATCCCCCCCAGCCTGTAGCATTAGCCCTCCTGCCCCATAATCCTCCCCAGCCTGCAGCATTAGCCCTCCTACCCCATAATCCCCCCCAGCCTGTAGATTTAGCCTCCCCGTCATCCCCCCCAGCCTGTAGCATTAGCCCTCCTGCCCCATAATCCTCCCCAGCCTGCAGCATTAGCCCTCCTAACCCATAATCCCCCCCAGCCTGTAGATTTAGCCTCCCCATCATCCCCCCCAGCCTGTAGCATTAGCCCTCCTGCTCCATAATCCCCCCAGCCTGCAGCATTAGTTCTCCTACCCTATAATCCCCCCCAGCCTGTAGATTTAGCCTCTCCATCATCCCCCCAGCCTGTAGCATTAGCCCTCCTGCTCCATAATCCCCCCCAGCCTGCAGCATTAGTCCTCCTACCCTATAATCCCCCCCAGCCTGTAGATTTAGCCTCCCCGTCATCCCCCCAGCCTGTAGCATTAGCCCTCCTGCCCCATAATCCTCCCCAGCCTGCAGCATTAGCCCTCCTACCCCATAATCCCCCCCAGCCTGTAGATTTAGCCTCCCCATCATCCCCCCCAGCCTGCAGCATTAGCCCTCCTGCTCCATAATCCCCCCAGCCTGCAGCATTAGTTCTCCTACCCCATAATCCCCCCCAGCCTGTAGATTTAGCCTCCCCATCATCCCCTACAGCCTGCAGCATTAGCCCTCCTGCTCCATAATCCCCCCAGCCTGCAGCATTAGTTCTCCTACCCTATAATCCCCCCCAGCCTGTAGATTTAGCCTCTCCATCATCCCCCCAGCCTGTAGCATTAGCCCTCCTGCTCCATAATCCTCCCCAGCCTGCAGCATTAGTCCTCCTACCCTATAATCCCCCCCAGCCTGTAGATTTAGCCTCCCCATCATCCCCAGCAGCCTGCAGCATTAGCCCTCCTGCCCCATCAAGCCCCTAGCCTGCAGCATTAGCCTCCCCATCACCCCCCCCAACCTGTAGCATTAGCCTCTCAATCATCCCCCCCAGCCTGTAGCATTAGCCCTCCTGCCCCATCCCCCCTCCAGCCTGCAGAATTAGCCTTACTGACCCATCTTCCCCCTCCAGCATAAGCTCTCCTGCCCCATCTCCCCTCCGGCTTGCATGATTAGACTTCCTGCCCCATCTTCAGGTCTAGGAGCAGTGCACTCACCTGCTCCTTCTCCTGTGTCCTGTCCTCCTGCTCCAGGATCGTCCTCCTCCTCCCCAGTCTGTGTTGACTTCCTGCAGTGTGGTGAGATGATGTCATCTCACTCCACACACGTTGTAGCTGCAGCTTCTCTGACACAGGAAGCTGAATGAACTCAGAAGTGCAAGAGCTGCTACTTCCGGGGTCATTCAGCTCCCTGTGTGAGGCATATGGAGGTGCGCCTCCCCCACAACCCTCCCCTCTCCCTCCGAAAAGACAGCTGATTACATTGTCTAACAGAGGGGAGAGGAGGAGAGGGTGCCGGCCAGCAGCAATCATGGCCGAGGCGGGGACTCCAGCAATTCATGTATAAATCCCTTCTCAGCGGCTGCGGCCACCAGGTGATTCAGCGGCGCAGCACTTCAATCACCAGCGGCCACATCATCTGGAGGCTTGTACAGATTATAATGCGGCCGCTGGTGATTTCAATGTGCAAAGTTTCCAGGGTACCTGGCGGCCCAGAATGGTCCATAAAGGACAAACTCCTCTTTGCTCCATTACCCAGTCTGCCACTAGGCCCCGCCCACTCCACAACCAACGGCCCAGCGGGAGAACTCCCGATGCTCCTACCTCTCAGTCCGGGCCTGTATATATATATATATAAAATAAATCCTAGACCAAGCTGTCAGGCTTCGTGCCCCCAACACCACATTCCCACAATCCCCAATCTCCTCCCCTGTCACATTTATTTTTCTTGCTTTGGTAACACTAAATGTATTTTGGTCCTGCCCATGAAGCCTATTTAAGTTTGAGTTTGCTTCAGTTCTTCTGCCCAGCACCTCAACCAAATGCATACAGTCCATACCAGTCAATATGGTGGTTCCCAGGGACGTAACTACAACAGGTGCAGGGGTTGCGATCGCACCCGGGCCCCGGAGCCTAGGGGGCCCCAAAAGTCCTTTTGGCCCATAGAAAAAGGCTAATACTATTAAAGATTTGCAATAATTGGGGGCCCCATTAGAGCTTTCGCATCAGGGCCCCAGCGCCTGAAGTTACGCCACTGGTGGTTCCATCAGGCTGACTTCAACAGCTTTTTCCCAGACTGGAGGCCCAGTCTGAGTGTTTCACATCTTTATTAAAGAGCACTAGTCTTTTTTTTCTATTAGCCAAAGGGACTTTCGGGGCCCCCTAAGCTTCAGTGCCTGGGTGCGATTGCAACCCTGCACCTGTTGTAGTTACTACACTGGACACAACGTTCTTCCCAGGTTTTACAAATACCAAAGACAAAGGACACTTTTTCAACCAAAACACATTGCGGGGTAATTCATCAACAATTGTATGTAATTTTTATGGCTTATCAAGTTAAAAGAATGCAATTTTTGCAGAAAAACATCATATTTTCCTTTGGCTACTTTGCAAGACTGCAAAGTTAAGGTGGCTGAGTTTAGCAGGAAATGGCAAGACTAAACGCAGTCTGGCATATTTACTATAATTTATGTGAGAATTGAATGTCAAGTATCCTAATTCCACAGCTGCTCATATTATGTGTAGCTATCACGTTAGTGTAAGCCATTCCTGATTATGTTTCTCACATTTTATATACAATAATTTCTACCCGAAACAAGTGCTAATTGTTCATATACTCGCTCCTCAATACTGAAATTGCAACACTTTAAAGGAATCGTCATGGAATTATGAAAATCACAGGATAGATAAACATGTTAATGATATTCAGATGAAGAAAAAATGGAAACAAAATAATATTTTCAAAACTTCTTGATTTATTCAGTATCAAGCATGAGCGCCACATGCAGAAATAAATACAATTATATGCTTTGATATTATGTCAATGAGGCTTTTAAAGCGTTATTCCCAGAAATGCATTATTATTCATCAAGCACAGTAAATGCATACTTATTGTTAACATGCAGACTAATCCCAACATAGTTTCTTTCTTTTTCCTTTGTGTATTTTTTCTTTCTTATCTATTCATCCAGCTTTCACATAGCAGAATGTGTGGTCTTATTTTTATTTGCTAAAACTACATTTCCAAGCAATACTTTCTTTTCCTTGGGGCTACCGACCCCTTCTCTCTATCTTGTGTGTTCCTGACAAGCCCCACTTCTGATTTATCTAGCTAATGTAAGTGTAGAATTCAGCTTATATCTCTGTGAACTGCATTCTCCCGTACAGTTCCTGACCGATTTTTCCTTCTGCCACCCATACATCTATATTAGTATAGCAGTCTGTGTGATATTACAACAATTACTGGTTCAAGCAATACTCAACTCTCCTGGATTTCTCCACAAGGCAGTGCCTGCTACTCAGAAATGAGTGATGTGAAACTGCATATACTTGTCTAAACAGATTTTAAGAATAATGACCAGCACTACTGCCTCTGTCCGTGGAGCTCTGGTTAAGCCACAACTGGATATGGAGGTAACACAGCACCTGTCCCGCTACTGAATTGTGGTGCCGTGCCTTTGTTTACAAAGTCCCAAAGTTTATTTGAAATAATAGTAGGCAGCACTCACCATTCTGTTGCATCGGGATTTCTTTATTTCAAACTGCACACGAATGACATGCCGCGGGGGGTGATGGATGTGGGATGTGTCCTGGGACTATGCGTGTGGACCCGTTCAAGCTTACCTAAGTGAAACGTGCGTAGTCCCTGGACGCATCCCGCATCCACCACCCCGCTGGCATGTCACTTGCGTACAGTTTGAATTATAGAAATAAAGAAATCCTGATGCAACAGAATGGTGAGTGCTGACTACTATTATTTCAAATGCATATACATGTTTGCTGATGCATACAGCAGAAAATCATCTTCTGTCATCTGCATCAATTGAGCGGCATTTTCATCTTCAAATAATTGGTTTCTTGGCAGCAGGCAACAAGCTCATCTGCAACAATAAACCTAAAATATGTCAATTATAGCTCAAAAGAAGACAAAATAAATGAAATAGTTTGCATTTATTTAGCATGATGTGTACTGTACAATGTATAATGTACAATAAAAGAACATTAACCCCTTAGTGACTGAGCCAATTTCCACCTTAATGACCAGACCGTTTTTTGTAATTCTGACCACTCACCCTTTATGAGGTAATATCTCTGGAACGCTTCATTGGGTCCGAGCGATTCTGAGATTGTTTTTTCGTGACATATTGGGCTTCATGTTGGTAGTAAATTTAGGTCAATCATTTTTGTGTTTATTTGTGAAAATATAAAAAAATTTACAAAAATTTTGAAAATTTCACAATTTTCAAATTTTGAATTTTTATTCTATTAAACCAGAGAGGTATGTGACACAAAATAGTTAATAAATAACATTTCCCACATGTCTACTTTACATCAGCGCAATTTTGGGAAAAAAAAATTTTTGGGTTAGGACGTTATAAGGGTTCAAAGTTCAACAGCAATTTCCCATTTTTCCAGCAAAATTTGCAAAACCAATTTTTTAGTGACCACATCACATTTGAAGTCCCTTTGAGGGGTGTACATGACGGAAAACACCCAAAAGTGACACCATTCCAAAAACTGCACCCCTCAAGCTACTCAAACCTACATTCATGAAGATTATTAACCCTTCAGGTGCTTTACAGGAACTAAAGCAAAGTGGAAACAAAAAATGGACATTTTAATTTTTCCAACAAAAATGTTCTTTTAGCCTCAATTTTTTAATTTTCACATGGGTAACAGGATAAAATGCATCCTAAAATTTGTTGGGAAATTTCTCCTGAGTACACCGATACCTCATAAGTGGTCATAAACCACTGTTTGGGCGCACAGCAGGGCTCAGAAGGAAGGGAGCGCAATTTGATTTTTGGAGCTAAGATTCCATTCAAAAAGTGAAATGGCGCTCCTTCCCTTTCGAGTCCTGCCGTGCTCCCAAACAGTGGTTTATGACCACATATGAGGTATCGGTGTACTCAGGAGAAATTGCCCAACAAATTTTAGGATGCGTTTTATCCTGTTGCCCATGTGAAAATTAAAAAATTGAGGACAAAAGAAAGTTTTTGTGAAAAAAAAAGTACTTTTTCATTTTTACGGATCAATTTGTGAAGCACCAGAGGGTTCAAAGTGCTCACTATGCATCTAAATAAATTCCTTGGGGTGTCTAGTTTCCAAAATGGGGTCACTTGTGGGGGAGCTCCAATGTTTAGGCACACGGGGGCTCTCCATACGCGACATGGTGTCCGCTAACAATTTGAATGGAAAATTAGCTCCAATTGTTAGCGGAGACCATGTTGCGTATGGAGAGCCACTGTGTGCCTAAACATTGGAGCTCCCTCACAAGTGACCCCATTTTGGAAACTAGACCACCCAAGGAAGTTATCTAGATGGGTGATGAGCACTTTGAACCCCCAGGTGCTTCACAAATGAAACCATAAAAATGAAAAAAGAAACTTTTTGTGGAAAAGAAAGTACATTTTCATTTTTACGGATCAATTTGTAAAGCACCTGGGGGTTCAAAGAGCTCACGATGCATCTAAATAAATTCCATGGGATGTCTAGTTTCCAAAATGGGGTCACTTGTGGGGGAGCTCCAATGTTTAGGCACACAGGGGCTCTCCATACGCGACATGGTGTTCGCTAACTATTGGAGCTAATTTTCCATTCAAATTGTTAGCGGACACCATGTCGCATATGGGGAGCCCCTGTGTGCCTAAAAATTGGAGCTCTCCCACAAGTGACCCCATTTTGGAAACTAGACCCCCCAAGGAACATATCTAGATGCATAGTGAGCACTTTCATACCCCAGGTGCTTCACAAATTAGTCCGCAAAAGGAAATAAAAGAAGATTTTTGTGAAAAAAAAGTACTTTTTCATTTTTATGGATCAATTTGTGAAGCACCTGGGGGTCCAAAGTGCTCCCTATGCATCTAAATAAATTCCTTGGGGTGTCTAGTTTCCAAAATGGGGTCACTTGTGGGGGAGCTTCAATGTTTAGGCACA
>JARQOC010002446.1:0-25351 GCA_033576535.1 Allobates femoralis | reverse complement strand
CCTGTTTGGTCTACAAAAGTAACGGTTACTGGCTAGCATATTTTTTTTTCAAGATTTCTTTTAGTGTTTCTTCAAGGCAGAGAATTGCCATTTGAAATGACTTTAGTTTTGTGCCATGTCTGTGATCTGCTTTTTTTTTCTACAAAGTTAAACAACTGAATGAACATCCTCAGAGCCAGGTAAGGCTAGGGTCACAGTTGCATTTTTCACAAGCGTTTTTGGAGACCTGCGTTTTCAAAAGCGCATGTAAAAAACGCACCCATAGGCCCCCATGTTAAAAAACGCATGCCCTAATAGCAAAAAAGCATGTGTGACAGTACCATGCGTTTTTGGTGCATTTCCAAAAACGCATGCGTTTTTTAATATGGGGCCTTATGGAAAACGCATGCAAAAATGTATGTACAATTAGTAACATAGTAACATAGTAACATAGTTTTTAAGGTTGAAGGAAGACTTTAAGTCCATCTAGTTCAACCTATAGCCTAACATGTTGATCCAGAGGAAGGCAAAAAAAAAACCATGTGGCAACACTAAGCTCCACATTGGGGGAAAAAATTCCTTCCTGACTCCAGATATGGCAATCAGACTAGTTCCCTGGATCAACGCCCTATCAAAGAATCTAGTATATATAACTGGTAATATTATAGTTTTCAAGAAAGGCATCCAGGCCCTTCTTAAATGTTAGTAGTGAGTCACTCATTACAACAGCATGTGGCAGAGAGTTCCATAGTCTCACTGCTCTTACAGTAAAGAATCCGCGTCTGTGATTATGATTAAACCTTCTTTCCTCCAGACGTAGAGGATGCCCCCTTGTCCCAGTCTCAGGCCTAAGAGTAAAGAGAACATTAGAAAGGTCTCTGTACTGTCCCCTCATATATTTATACATTATTATAAGATCACCCTAAGCCTTCGTTTTTCCAAGCTAAATAACCCCAAGTTTAATAACCTGTCTTGGTATTGCAGACCCCTTAGTCCTCTAATGACTTTTGTCGCTCTTCTCTGGACCCGCTCTAGTTCAGCTATGTCTTTCTTATACACCGGAGACCAGAATTGTACACAGTATTCTAAGTGTGGTCGCACTAGTGACTTGTATAGAGGTAAAATTATGTTCTCCTCATGAGCATCTATGCCTCTTTTAATGCATCCCATTATTTTATTTGCCTTTGCAGCAGCTGCCTGACACTGGCCACTAAATGTGAGTTTGTCATCTACCCATACACCCAGGTCTTTTTCAGTGACAGTTTTGCCCAGTGTTTTACAATTAAGCACATAATTATACCTTTTGTTTCCTCTGCCCAAGTGCATGACTTTACATTTATCCCCATTAAAGCGCATTTGCCATTTAACAGCCCAAGCTTCTAGTTTACATAAATCCTCCTGTAATATAAAATTGTCCTCCTCTGTATTGATTACCCTGCAGAGTTTAGTGTCATCTGCAAATATTGAGATTCTACTCTGTATGCCCCTACAAGGTCATTAATAAATATATTAAATAGAAGCGGGCCCAACACTGACCCCTGTGGTACCCCACTGTTAACTGTGACCCATTCTGAGTGTGTTCCATTAATAACCACCCTTTGTTTCCTATCACTAAGCCAGTTCTTAACCCACTTACACATATTTTCCCCTATCCCCATTGCCCTCATTTTATGTATCAACCTTTTGTGTGGCACCGTATCAAAAGCTTTTGAAAAGTCCATATAAACCACATCCACTGCATTTCCTTGGTCCAGCCCAGAACTTACTTCTTCATAGAAGCTTATCAGATTAGTTTGACAGGAACGGTCCCTTGTAAAACCATGTTGATAATGGGTCATGAGGTTATTTTTGTTCAGATACTCCAGTATAGCATCTCTTAGAAAACCCTCTAGGATTTTACCCACAGTAGAGGTTAAGCTTACTGGCTTATAATTTCCAAGTTCAGTTTTTGTCCCCTTTTTGAATATTGGCACCACATTTGCTATACGCCAGTCCTGTGGTACAGACCCTGTTATTATGGAATCTTTAAATATTAAAAATAATGGTCTATCTATGACAGTACTTAATTCCTGCAGCACTCTGGGGTGTATCCCATCCGGGCCCGGGGATTTGTCAATTTTAGTGGTTTTTAGACGATGCCGTACTTCCTCTTGGGTTAAGCAGGTGACATTTAATTGAGACTTCTTGTTATCACTGATCATATTGTCTGTCATGGGATTTTCTTGTGTAAATACTGTTGAAAAAAAGTCATTTAACATATTGGCTTTTTCCTTATCCTCATCCACCATTTCACCCAGACTATTTTTAAAGGGGCCAACACCATCATTTTTTAGTTTCTTACTATTTATGTAGTTAAAAAATATTTTGGGATTCTTTTTACTTTCTCTGGCAATGAGTCTCTCTGTCTCAATCTTTGCTGCCTTGATTTGCTTTTTACAAATGTTATTTAATTTTCTGTATTTATTTAATGCTTCATCACTACCTACTTGCTTTAATTCCCTAAATGCTTTCTTTTTGTCACATATTGCACTTCTTACCGCTTTTTTTAGCCATAGTGGTTTCCTCCTATTTCTAGCATGCTTATTCCCATAGGGTATATATTGTGCACAGGTCCTATTCAGGATGCTAATAAACATCTCCCATTTGTGTTGTGTACTTTTATGTCTCAGGACATCGTCCCAGTTTATTGCACTAAGATCATCTCTCAACCGTTGGAAATTTGCCTTCCTGAAGTTTAGTGTCCTTGTAGCCCCTCTACTACACGTCTTAGTAAAGGATACTTGAAAGCTTATTAAGTTATGATCACTATTACCCAAGTGACCTCCAACCCGTATATTTGATATGCGGTCCGGCCTGTTAGTTAATATTAGGTCCAGCAGTGCCCCCTTCTTGTTGGGTCCTGAACCAGTTGTGAAAGGTAATTGTCTCTCATAGTTTTCAAAAACTTATTACCTTTGCTGGAACTGCAGGTTTCTGATCCCCAATGTATTTCAGGGTAGTTGAAGTCCCCCATAATAATGACTTCTCCCTGAGTCGCTGCTTCATCTATTTGCTTTATGAGGATATTCTCCTCCACTTCCATTATTGTTGGAGACTTATAACAAACCCCTATCAGTAATTTATTATTTTTTCCCCCTCCCCTTATCTCCACCCACAGGGACTCTACATTTCCATTAGATTCACCTATATTATCACGCAGGATGGGTTTTAAGGATGATTTTACGTATAAACATACACCTCCTCCACGCCTATTTGTACGGTCATTTCTGAACAGACAATAGCCCTGTAAATTAACAGCCCAGTCATGGCTCTCGTCCAGCCAAGTCTCCGAAATCCCCACCATGTCATAATTATTTTCCAACAAAATCAATTCTAATTCCTCCATTTTGTTGGTGAGGCTTCTGGCATTAGTGAACATGCACTTTATGTATCTCTCTTTACCTCTCTTCCTTCCTACTAGATTGACTGTTCTAACCCCACCCCCCATGCCCCCCCAATTTTATTACTTGTGCCCAGGTTACTGTTTACACTATCTTCCCCTCCTATACAATGAATACCCTCCCCTCCAATCCCTAGTTTAAACACTCCTCCAACCTTCTAGCCATTTTCTCCCCCAGCACAGCTGCACCCTCCCCATTGAGGTGCAGCCCGTCCCTAGCATAGAACCTGTAGCCAACAGAGAAGTCGGCCCAGTTCTCCAGGAACCCAAACCCCTCCTTCCTACACCAATTCCTGAGCCACTTATTTATCTCCCCAATCTCCCGTTGCCTCTCTGGTGTGGCACGTGGTACAGGCAGTATTTCAGAGAATACTACCTTGGAGGTCCTTGCCTTAAGCTTGCAGCCTAATTCCTGAAATCATCTTTAAGGACCTTCCACCTACCTCTAACTTTGTCATTTGTGCCAATGTGCACCATGACCGCTGGGTCCTCACCAGCCCCTCCCAGTAATCTGTCAACCCGATCAGCGATGTGCCGGACTCGAGCGCCAGGTAGGCAGCACACTGTTCGACGATCCCTGTCTTTGTGACAGATTGCCCTATCTAACATAGTAACATAGTAACATAGTTTTTAAGGTTGAAGGAAGACTTTAAGTCCATCTAGTTCAACCCATAGCCTTACATGTTGATCGAGAAGAAGGCAAAAAAAAACTGATGTGGCAACACTAAGCTCCACATTGGGGGAAAAAATTCCTTCCTGACTCCAGATATGGCAATCAGACTAATTCCCTGGATCAACGCCCTATCAAAGAATCTAGTATATATAACTGGTAATATTATAGTTTTCAAGAAAGGCATCCAGGCCCTTCTTAAATGTTAGTAGTGAGTCACTCATTACAACAGCATGTGGCAGAGAGTTCCATAGTCTCACTGCTCTTACAGTAAAGAATCCGCGTCTGTGATTATGATTAAACCTTCTTTCCTCTAGACGTATAGGATGCCCCCTTGTCCCAGTCTCAGGCCTAAGAGTAAAGAGATCATTAGAATGTTCTCTGTACTGTCCCCTCATATATTTATACATTATTATAAGATCACCCCTAAGCCTTCGTTTTTCCAAGCTAAATAACCCCAAGTTTAATAACCTGTCTTGGTATTGCAGACCCCTTAGTCCTCTAATGACTTTTGTTGCTCTTCTCTGGACCCGCTCTAGTTCAGCTATGTCTTTCTTATACACCGGAGACCAGAATTGTACACAGTATTCTAAGTGTGGTCGCACTAGTGACTTGTATAGAGGTAAAATTATGTTCTCCTCATGAGCATCTATGCCTCTTTTAATGCATCCCATTATTTTATTTGCCTTTGCAGCAGCTGCCTGACACTGGCCACTAAATGTGAGTTTGTCATCTACCCATACACCCAGGTCTTTTTCAGTGACAGTTTTGCCCAGTGTTTTACAATTAAGCACATAATTATACCTTTTGTTTCCTCTGCCCAAGTGCATGACTTTACATTTATCCCCATTAAAGCGCATTTGCCATTTAGCAGCCCAAGCTTCTAGTTTACATAAATCCTCCTGTAATATAAAATTGTCCTCGTCTGTATTGATTATCCTGCAGAGTTTAGTGTCATCTGCAAATATTGAGATTCTACTCTGTATGCCCCCTACAAGGTCATTAATAAATATATTAAATAGAAGCGGGCCCAACACTGACCCCTGTGGTACCCCACTGTTAACTGTGACCCATTCTGAGTGTGTTCCATTAATAACCACCCTTTGTTTCCTATCACTAAGCCAGTTCTTAACCCACTTACACATATTTTCCCCTATCCCCATTGCCCTCATTTTATGTATCAACCTTTTGTGTGGCACCGTATCAAAAGCTTTTGAAAAGTCCATATAAACCACATCCACTGCATTTCCTTGGTCCAGCCCAGAACTTACTTCTTCATAGAAGCTTATCAGATTAGTTTGACAGGAACGGTCCCTCGTAAAACCATGTTGATAATGGGTCATGAGGTTATTTTTGTTCAGATACTCCAGTATAGCATCTCTTAGAAAACCCTCTAGGATTTTACCCACAGTAGAGGTTAAGCTTACTGGCCTATAATTTCCAAGTTCAGTTTTTGTCCCCTTTTTGAATATTGGCACCACATTTGCTATACGCCAGTCCTGTGGTACAGACCCTGTTATTATGGAATCTTTAAATATTAAAAATAATGGTCTATCTATGACAGTACTTAATTCCTGCAGCACTCTGAGGTGTATCCCATCCGGGCCCGGTGATTTGTCAATTTTAGTGATTTTTAGACGATGCCGTACTTCCTCTTGGGTTAAGCAGGTGACATTTAATTGAGACTTTTTGTTATCACTGATCATATTGTCTGTCATGGGATTTTCTTGTGTAAATACTATTGAAAAAAAGTCATTTAGCATATTGGCTTTTTCCTCATCCTCATCCATCATTTCACCCAGACTATTTTTAAAGGGGCCAACACCATCATTTTTTAGTTTGTTACTATTTATGTAGTTAAGAAATATTTTGGGATTCTTTTTACTTTCTCTGGCAATGAGTCTCTCTGTCTCAATCTTTGCTGCCTTGATTTGCTTTTTACAAATGTTATTTAATTTTCTGTATTTATTTAATGCTTCATCACTACCTACTTGCTTTAATTCCCTAAATGCTTTCTTTTTGTCACATATTGCACTTCTTACCGCTTTATTTAGCCATAGTGGTTTCCTCCTATTTCTAGCATGCTTATTCCCATAGGGTATATATTGTGCACAGGTCCTATTCAGGATGCTAATAAACATCTCCCATTTGTGTTGTGTACTTTTATGTCTCAGGACATCGTCCCAGTTTATTGCACTAAGATCATCTCTCAACCGTTGGAAATTTGCCTTCCTGAAGTTTAGTGTCCTTGTGGCCCCTCTACTACACGTCTTAGTAAAGGATACTTGAAAGCTTATTAAGTTATGATCACTGTTACCCAAGTGACCTCCAACCCGTATATTTGATATGCGGTCCAGCCTGTTGGTTAATATTAGGTCCAGCAGTGCCCCCCTTCTTGTTGGGTCCTGAACCAGTTGTGAAAGGTAATTGTCTCTCATAGTTTTCAAAAACTTATTACCTTTGCTGGAACTGCAGGTTTCTGATCCCCAATGTATTTCAGGGTAGTTGAAGTCCCCTATAATAATGACTTCTCCCTGAGTCGCTGCTTCATCTATTTGCTTTATGAGGATATTCTCCTCCACTTCCATTATTGTTGGAGACTTATAACAAACCCCTATCAGTAATTTATTATTTTTTCCCCCTCCCCTTATCTCCACCCACAGGGACTCTACATTTCCATTAGATTCACCTATATTATCACGCAGGATGGGTTTTAAGGATGATTTTACGTATAAACATACACCTCCTCCTCGCCTATTTATACGGTCATTTCTGAACAGAAAATAGCCCTGTAAATTTACAGCCCAGTCATGGTTCTCGTCCAGCCAAGTCTCCGAAATCCCCACCATGTCATAATTATTTTCCAACAAAATCAATTCTAATTCCTCCATTTTGTTGGTGAGGCTTCTGGCATTAGTGAACATGAACTTTATGCATCTCTCTTTACCTCTCTTCCTTCCTACTAGATTGACTGTTCTAACCCCACCCCCCATGCCACCCCCAATTTTATTACTTGTGCCCAGGTTACTGTTTACACTATCTTCCCCTCCTATACAATGAATACCCTCCCCCCCAATCCCTAGTTTAAACACTCCTCCAACCTTCTAGCCATTTTCTCCCCCAGCACAGCTGCACCCTCCCCATTGAGGTGCAGCCCGTCCCTAGCATAGAACCTGTAGCCAACAGAGAAGTCGGCCCAGTTCTCCAGGAACCCAAACCCCTCCTTCCTACACCAATTCCTGAGCCACTTATTTATCTCCCTAATCTCCCGTTGCCTCTCTGGTGTGGCACGTGGTACAGGCAGTATTTCAGAGAATACTACCTTGGAGGTCCTTGCCTTAAGCTTGCAGCCTAATTCCCTGAAATCATCTTTAAGGACCTTCCACCTACCTCTAACTTTGTCATTTGTGCCAATGTGCACCATGACCGCTGGGTCCTCACCAGCCCCTCCCAGTAATCTGTCAACCCGATCAGCGATGTGCCGGACTCGAGCGCCAGGTAGGCAGCACACTGTTCGACGATCCCTGTCTTTGTGACAGATTGCCCTATCTATTCCCCTAATAATTGAGTCCCCCACTACCAGCACCTGTCTGGCCTGCCCTACTCTCCTGTTTTCCCCCTTACTGGAGCAGACACTCCTCTGGCTTTCATAGGTCATGCCCTGCTGCAGCAGTGCTATCCCTGAACTCACACCCCCTCATCTGCCAACATAGCAAATTTATTGGGGTGTGCCAGATCAGGGCTAGCCTCCCTGGCACCCTTCCCTCTACCCCACCTTCTAACTGTCACCCAGCTAGCTACCTCACGGTCCTGCAGCTCCATACTACCATCCTCCCCCACATCTATCCCATTGAGCAGCTGTTCAGTGAGCAGCAGACTCCTTTCCATATTGTCTATGGATCTCAGCGTTGTCAGTTGTTCATTTAGATCCAGTATCTGGGCTTCCAAATGCACAACATACTCACATCTCACACAGCAGTATGCACCCTCGACCGGCTGGTCAAGGAATGCATACATGTGGCAAGATGTACACTGGATGGCATTGCCAATCATGGAGCTCATTTCCTAATGGGGATTGCACCAGACAGAAATGATAAGTAAAAAGAAATGCAAAGTATTAATTAAATACAACCAGCAATTCAGTAAGTCCTCCCTTCCAAACTCCCTGAATCCAAAGTCACTGAATCGCAAGTCACACACCCACCCCCGTCGCACCCGCCCCGCCACACCCAGCCCGCAGCCACACTCGCCAGAAAACCAGACACAAAGAGGTTCCCCCTGTCCTTGTCTTTCCCCTAGCAGAAAATCAGCCCGTATCTCAGTGCACCTCCCACGCATGCGTTTTCCATAGGAGCCCATGTTAAAAAAACACAAGCGTTTTAGAAAACGCATGCGTTTTTTTAACATGGGCTCCTATGGAAAACGCATGCGTTTTTGAATGGTACTAATTGTACATGCGTTTTGCATGCGTTTTCCATAGGAGCCCATGTTATAAAAACGCATGCGTTTTCTACAAAAACGCTTGCGTTTTTCAAATGCACCAAAAAATAGTACATGCACTATTTTTTGGTGCAGATTTAAAAACGCAGCCAAAAACGCAGGGAGCCATCACACACCTTAAAAAACTCATGCTGACATGAAAAAACGCATGAGTTTTGTTAAATCACTAAAAAAAACTCATGTCAACTGTGACCCCAGCCTGATTCTAAAATGTTTCCCTGAGGTTGTAGCGGGGCAAGTACATAAATACTCGCAGAATAATGAGTAGTGTGAATACTGTACAATCCATGCAAATAACGAAAAGTAACGAATACACTTGGTCAGGATTCAGTATCACTCATTGGGAAATCTGGCTCCTTAACCACATGCTGGGCCCTCAAGGTTTCAGCCCCCATCACACTAAGCGAGATCGCTAGCAAGTCATAAATTTGGTGACGCAAATTTGGTGACACTTAGCAGCAACCAGGCCACTGCTGTGAGATCGCTGGTCGTGTCAGAGTCGCCTGGACCATTTTTTGATCGTTGGGGTCCCGCTGGGCAGCATGCATCGGTGTGTTTGACAGGGACAACGACCAACAACCTCACTACTACAGGTCTGAGAAACACAACCCCAACGACCTCCGGATCATTCTGGATCATTGTTGTGTCACTGGTGAGATCTCTCTGTTTGACATGTCACCAGCAATCCCAACAGCAACGCACCAGCGATCTCTACCAGGTCGTATCGCTGTCGGGATCGCTGGTGTGTCACCAAGTGTGACGGTAATCTCTGAGATTATTTAGTGAGTTTCCACAGACACAGCGCGGGATGGTTACACTGATAATAGCCTGATCACCACTCACGAAGTTGATGCAGTAACCAAAATTCTCAAGAGTCTCACAAATGGCAGCGATCCACACCCACTCGACAGTTGTTATGTGTGGTGGCTGCCTCTCAATCTGACAGGCATGTTGAAGCTGGTATTCAGCTACTGCCTTCTGTTGCTCCCTAATCCTTGCCAACATATGATAGATTGAGTTCCACCGCATGGGCAGGTCGCAAATGAGTCAGTAACTTGGTAAATTCAAGTGCTTTTGCAGCGCTGTAAGACCAGCCAAGGTGATAGAAGAATGACGGAAATGGGCGCTAATACGGCACATCTTCTCAAATAGGTACGTCAAATCAGAGTAAGTTTTCAGAATTTTCTGAACAACTAGTTTCAGCACATGAGCCATGCATGGCATGTGTACCAGCTTGCCAACCTTTGAAGCCGTCACCAGGTTACACTCATTATCGTAGATGACCACACCGGTTTGGAAGTGCAGCAGAGAGAACCACTAATCCCTTTTTTGTTTTATAACTTGACAAATCTCTATTGCAGTGTGTGGTTTCTGACCTAAACAGATCAACTTCAGCAGAGCGTGTTACCACGTTGCCGATGCGCTGCTGCACAGCTCCCAGCAATGATGGGGAGGGTAATTCAGCAGACAATAAGGAGGAGGAGAGGAGAAAGGAAGTGGAATATAATGAGGCAGACACCCTGACAGAAGTTGGGCTTGCTATTCTTGGCATAGGTATGATGTTTGAGCCTTTGCCACCAGGTTCTCCCAGTGTGCTGTGACAGAAATGTATCATCCCTGTCCCCAACAACTTGTCCAGGTGTCTGTTGTTAGGTGGACCTTACCAGTTACAACATTGGTGAGAGTATGGTACAAATCGTTCAACACGTGCTTGTGTCATCCAGGGATGGCACACCAGGCAAAATAGTGGCAGCTGGGAACACTGTATCGTTGGGCAGCCACAGCCAAGAGATCACACAAAGAGTGTGTTACCACAAGCCTAAATGTCAACATCTCCACAGCTAGTAATTTAGCAATGTGCGATTTTAGCATTTGAGTCTTTTAGTATTTGAGACTTTGGGTGCATGGCTTGGTATTCATGCTTTTTTTTCCAAGTTATTAAGCACAAACAACTGGAGGCTTTGGTGGGACAAGAAAGTGGATGTGGCTGATGTTTGGTGTGTGTGATCAACCGCAGATTGTGGGCAGAAGGTATGAGTGCCTGCTTCCTGGACAGTAGATTGTGATGGACGTAGCACAGGCAACATGGCAGTGGTTTGACCCGCAGCCACAGATTTGATACCCTGGTGTTCCATCCATGTACTGGGGTGCTTGGCTACCATGTGGTTTTACTCAAGGCACCTTTACTCTGGCTTCTGCTCAACTTAGTATGGCAGATGCTACAGACTACAATGTTTTTCTCTGAATGATTTTCAGAAAAAAACTTCCACACAGCAGCTGAAAGCCCCCCTTGCTCGGACTAGGGGCACAGCGGGTGTGATCTTGGGAACAGTTGACCCAGTTCTCACTCTGAGCAATCCACGACCCTTTGGTGTCTGTGTTGGTGCTAGATATCCGTCTTCCTCTGTGTTGCTGTGCGAAAAAAGAATGCGCATATAGGGTCTTATCTCAATTACACACTTTCACTTTGCGATGTGGAAATGCTCACCTTTGTCAGTTGTGACACCCACAACAGGTAGAAAAGCGTTAAGGCAGCTGCTGCAGGGACCGCACTCCCACTGGTAACCGTGGTTGTGATGCAGATATTCTTGGACGAAGTGCCTCAGTGTCCGCGCTGCTGCTCCGAGATGAAAGAGACCAAGACACAGGAATGTCTGGATCAGCTCAAGCCTTTATTATCCAACGCGTTTCGGAGCCTCCTACCGAGCTCCTTCCTCAGGGAACAGGGATGTTCCCTGAGGAAGGAGCTTGGTAGGAGGCTCCAAAACGCGTTGGATAATAAAGGCTTGAGCTGATCCAGACATTCCTGTGTCTTGGTCTCTTTCATCTCGGAGCAGCAGCGCGGACACTGAGGCACTTCGTCCAAGAATATCTGTGTTGCTGTGACAGCTATGCATGTTAAAGGTCCAGATTGGATCAGTGGATTCATTATTGGCCATCTCGTCTTTCATCTCATTCTCCTTCCCAGTTGAGATTGTAGGCTGACCTGATGGCAACTGTGTCTCATTATCAGCAGCCTCTGGAGACAGTAAGTCATGTTCCTCAAAGTGGTTTTCTTCTGGCTGTAGGTCTTCAAATACTTGCGCATCAATGCATGCCACCTCTTCACGTTCCTCTTGAATGCTGCATGGTAAGAGGTCAGAGCCAACCAAAGGATACGTATAAATAGATCCTCGGTGTGGCCAAGCCTGGGGTTATATAGCTCCTGTGCCTCATGATGGCCGAAGGAAGGAGAGTCAGGTTGAGGATTGGATGGGCCAGCCTTCTGTGTATCGACTACAGACTGTGGTTGTGGAAGATTTAGTGCTGTTTGAGAAATGCGTAGAGGCCATGTCTGCCATCCAAGATAGAATCTGGTCTCGCTATTCTGGCTTCCACACACATTTACATTCCAGACTGGGAAATGTTGCCAGGAACATAGTGAATGCATCAAGCTTCTTCTGACCTGACACAAATTTAGTGCCTTGTCGTGCACCACATCCACATCCTTAACATCCCTTAACAACAGGCTCTTTTGGCATTTTGGGTTTTGTTGACAGGTTTTCAGATGTTGATGGCACAAGCCAAGTTAGCTGTGAGCCCCAAAATATTGGGGAAAAAGAACCAGTGTTTACTTTGTACCAGGAAGCACTAAATGCTTTTAGTATTTGCTTGCATTTGGCTATGGCACTAGCACGATATTAATATAGCTGATGTGGATGGCATAAGCCAGGTTGTGACCCTCAAAATATTGGAGAAAAAGGGCCAGTGCCTGATTTGTACCAGGCAGCACTAAATGCTTGTAGTACTGCTTTGGATTAGGCTACAGCACAAGTGTTCTGTCTCTTCCTAGAGGCTGCAAATCCCAAGTGCTCCAATTACCAGTTCCTTAGATAATTGGATGCTTGTACTTACACCACCCAGGCGCCAACAGACAGCTTTAAGCTCGGCCAGAATGATAAGAAATGCTGTAGTTTTCTTCCAGAATCTTGTATTAAGTTCAATGTAACAGCAGGTGAAAAGGAATAATCCATACAGGGTTGCAGACATGCGTCTTCAGCAATGGCTCTCTAATCTAAACTGGGGAAGAAGAGAGGAGCATCCTGTACAGAGGCCAACTAAGAGGGGACATAGGGACAATCTTAATGCAGTCTAATCTACTTAGCAACAGTAAGAGAATTTTCTGATTGAAGGAAAAATACCCAATGCATTACAAAGAGAAAAAACAAATACGGTAACTAGTTGTTCCCATTCGTGGGACACAACACTCCTCATCTGAAAACGTCTGATTTCACAAGTCATTGTACGACGTATGGAGTTGACCTTGTCACTTGATGCCATAAACCTGTAACAAGAGGAGAAGAAAAAGACAAAATGCAACAGTGATGCAGAAAAATGAAGTCCATTCTTGACCAGTGACCCATAGTCCTTGCATAAAAAATGAAAAAATAGAATAAATGAAAAAATAGAAAAATGAGTTCAAGTTCAACAACCCATGTTTGGATTGGGGAAGCCACAAAAGTGCTAACTCTTCCACCAACCAAAAGTCCAACGGTAGAAGTTCTAGTACGAAAGAAAAGTTCACAGTCGATTGGGGACGCCAACAGTTCTGTGTCCTGGTATGGCAGGGGTAGGAGGATGTATGCTCCCCACCATGGCAGAGTCCAGCAATAAGTCCAGTTCACTATGAGCGAAGTTAGAGTTATGCCTTTCACTTGCTGCTGCAGCACCGACAGTGAAAGGCTACATTCACACATTGCGTATTTTTGCGCGCTTTTTTATGCGCACTTTTCAAAGATACGCAATGTGCCTTGTGTCTGCCGGCAAAGTGAATGGGAAATTCACTTTGCCATTCAGACACTGCATAAAAATACGCTGCGCTTTTATGGGAGAAAACAAAGCTGCGTAAAGAATTGACATGTCAATTCTTTACGCAGCAGCACCTGCGTTTTCTCCGATAGGGGCCGGCGCTGCTGGATCTGATGTCACAGAGGGGAGGAAGAATCCTCGTTCCTCCTCCCCTCTGTGACATTCTGCCAGCCGCCATTTGATCTCGCAGTGTATTAATATACACTGCAAAATCAAAATTAAACAAAGCCAGAGGTATGAAAAATAATAAAGAATTCATACTTACCCTTTCCGACGCCTTTTCGCAGTGTCCGGTGCAGAGGCAAGGCAAAGTATAGTCATGCCAGAACCTGGCATGATGTCAGAGTGACGTTCCGGGCGCTGATTGGCCGCTCGCGGTCATGTGATACATATCACATGCCCGTAACGTCACTCTGACATTATGCCAAGTCCTGGCAGGACTATACTTCGCCTTGACTCTGCACCGGAGACTGCGAAAAGGTGTCGGAAAGGGTAAGTATGAATTCTTTATTATTTTTCATACATTTGGCTTTCTTTAATTTTGATTTCACAGTGTATATTAATATATTAATACACTGCGAGATCAAATGGGGATGGTCACACATGGCACAGAGTGGAGGATGAAGCAGGATTCTTCCTCCCCCTCTGTGACATCAGATCTCCCCCGGGCCATTAAAAAGTGCAGTGTGTGAAAAGCACTGCTTCATTTTTTGCGCGGGTCAAAAAATCACCTGCGCAAAAAAAAGCAAAAAAGTGTAATGTGTGAGCGTAGCCAAAGAGTCCTTTTATTTTGAGACATTGCACAGGAATGCAAGGGTTGGGGCTTTCTGCTCCTGGTTGTCAGGGAGATCGATTACAATGTATCAATTCCTGAGCTGGGGAGCACAGAATCTATGCAAGCTGGGGCTTTATTTGCAAGTCTGTTCAAACTGCAGCTTCACATGAGTCCATGCTCAGGATTTATAACCTGTATACTGTTCTTAGCGACTGGTTATTTTCTTCACTGAGCAATTTCTGTCTGCAGGCTCATGCAGACTGCTGTACAGTTACGCTGGGACTTGTTGTCAGCCCTTTATGGATAATCCTTTCTCTGGATGTGTAAGCCATGAACTGTTCTTAATAACAGGTTATTTTTACTGAGCAATTTCTGTCTGCAGGCTCATGCATCCTTTCTCTGGATTGTATGCAGTATACCACTTCTGGTAACAGGTTTCCTTTTCACTGTTCTGTCTCTTCCTAGAGGCTGCAAATCTCTAATTGCCAGTTCCTTAGATAATTGTATGCTTGTACTTACACCACCCAGATGTCAGAAGACATGTGGCACCCTGTTGACACAGGTAACCACAGACTCACCTACAGCACGGATGGGTTTCCACAGTGGGTATGCAAACACAAACAACACCTTCCACCCCGGCACAGTAGGGGGAGCTCCACTTGCTGCCTTTAGGCAAGATCCCCTATAAATACTGGTGCTGAGGGCGGAGTTAGTTAGAGTGTGCAGATGCTACAAAAGCTGTGAAGATGTACTGGTGGTCTTTGCTGCGTTAGGCCCGAGCCAGTTACCCTCAACAGCCTTCGAGTAGTCCTGCAAGACACAAAAGTGGGATCGGAAGGCGAGGAGAACAGAAAGAACAAAGTGGGAACTGAGGAGCCAGTGTTAGGTTTACCCAAACAGCACACCGGACACCGGAGTCTGAGTCTACTGGAGAGCACCCGGCCCAGTAGAGAATACCGGTTTACCGTGGAGACTTCAGTCTCCCAGGCACCTGCTCAGTCACTCACCAGGGAGCCAGGCACCATGGAGAGAGGAACAGCGGTAGTCCATCGAGAGTGTCCCGCCGGCAGCACAGGTGATCAGAGATAGCAGAGGAAGCCAGCCAAGTTCCACACGGGGCAGGGGCTTCATACACATGGGTAAGAGACAAGGAGGCCTTATACCCACTCACTGTGGAGAACCAGAAGTGCATCCTGAACACCCGGCAGTGCTCTGGACGTTTACCTGAAACTACACCAGTAAAAGGTAAAGAACAACCAGTGGTGTGTGTGTCAGTTCCTTATCCGTGCCCCTGCCATCCACAGAGACTGTCCTGTTATCCAACAGCCCGGCCAAGACCCTGCTCCATCTCTCACCTTCATAACCAAACACCCCAGGGATCCAGCACCGCCTGTGGGGAGCTTCAACACCTAGCTTCCCATCTATCATCGCTGGAGGCCCTACGCAGCGCTGGTGCAGTCACCAGATACCACAGGTGGCGTCACAATAAACTTATAAACTTTTATTCCCATTCCAATTACCTTTTTTTAGTTGACTACCAGGGCCACGGGTCTGGGCAGGCCACCAGTGACATCCCTACCGCAGCAGAGGGCCCCCATACCGAGGCCCATACCCTGGGCTAGTCAGACAGCTTTAAACTCGGCCAGAATGATGACTTGAAGTAAGACAGGAGAAACGCTGTAGTTTTTTTAAAATCAGAATCTTGTATTAAGGTCAACGTAACAGCAGGTGAAAAGGAATAATCTGTACAGAGTTGCAGACATGCGTCTTAAGCAATGACTTCTCTAAACTAAACTGGGGAAGAAGGGAGGAGTATCCTGTACAGAGGTCAACTAAGGGAAGGACATAGTGACAATCTTAATGCAGTCTAATTTACCTAGCAACAGTAAGAGAATTTTCTTGGAGGGAAAATACCCAATGCATTAGATAGAGAAAAAACATATAACAGGTTGTTCCTATTCGTGGGGCACAGCAACTAGCACTGTATTAATGTGACTTATGTGGACGGCGCAATCCAGGCGGGGACGCCCAAAATATTGGGTGCTTTGTATCAGACAGCACTAAATGCTTGAAGTACTGCTTTGGATTTAGCTACAGCACTAGCATTGTAATAATGTTACTGATGTGAATGGCTCAAGCCAGGCTACGATGCCCAAAATATTGGGGGAAAAGGGAAAGTCCGTGCTTTGTACCAGGCAATACTAAATGCTTGTACTACTGCTTTGGACTTGGATATGGCACTAACACCGTTAATAAAGTGACTGATGTAGATGGCACGATCCAAGCTGTGTCCCCCAAAATCTGGATGAAAAAGGGTTGATCATGCTTTGTACCAGGCAGCACTAAAGACTTGCAGTACTTCTTTGAGTTTGGCTATGGCACTAGCACTGTATTGATGTGACTGATGTGGACGGCACAAGCTAGGCTGTGACCCCAAAATATTGGGGGAAAAGGGTCTGTGAGTGCTTTTTACTAGGCAGCACTAATTGCTTGTTGTATGGCTTTGGATTTGGCTACAGCACTAGCACCATATTAATGTGACTGATGTGGACGGCACAATCCAGGCTGTGACCCCCAAAAACAGTGGGGAAAAAGGGCTGTTGCATGCTTTGTACCATGCAGCACTAAATGCTTGTATTACTGTGTTGGATTTGGGTACCACACTAGCACCTTATTAATGTGACTGATGTGGACAGCACAAGCCAGGCTGTGACCCCCAAAATATTGGGGAAAAGGGCAAGTGAGTGATTTTTGCCAGACAGCACTAAATGCTTGTAGTACTGCTTTGGATTTGGCTATGGCACTAGCACCATATTAATGTAACTGATGTGGATGGCACAAGCCAAGCTGTGACCCCCAATATATTGGGGAAAAAGCACCATTGCGTGCTTTGTACCAGGCAGAACTAAACGCTTGTAGTACTGCTTTGGATTTGACTAGTGCACTAGCACCATATTAATCTGGCTGATGTGGATGGCCCAAGCCAGGCTGTGACCCCCAAAACATTGGGGAAAAAAGACTGGTGCGTGCTGGGTGGCCAGACAATAACAGTAAATGCCACAACCAAGATGGCTGCGGCATTACTGTGGTCAAGAAGCCCAGCATGTTTAGTGGCTGCAAATTAGGTGCGAAAACTGCTGGGCAGGAGATACAAATATCCCAAGATTCGTACACAAAAACTTGCAATGTCACAAGTAACCCATTACTGTACTATCCATGCGAGTAGCAAATAGTAACAATTACACTCACTCATCACTATCTATAGCACATCAAAATATGTGCATTAATAAAATTAGCAAATGCACATGTTATAGATGTAAAAAAATTACAACTAACCAGAGTAGACTGATTTGAATATAAAGAGCTCTACACAGGTATACCTGGTAATGGCTATAACTCAATTGATGACACAGATTCGGTCTTCAAGAGAATAGCTCACGTTTATTGTTTGTAAGAGCTTATACACGTTACAGAAGTTTAGAAAAAAATAGCTTACATCATACAATGACAAATATGAGTATGCATTATAGACAGTTTTGAGATGATTAATTAGTGACCTTTAAGAGAGTTACAGAAGATAAGAACGGTACACTCTGGCTTACATATAGCTTGGTGGTCTTATCTAGTAAACAAGGACAAAGGCAAGAATGTGCTGAGTTGTGCTCATCTTCACTGAACAAACTGTTACAGAGCTAGTTAGTCAGGATAGACATGATAAACTAATAAATATGGCTTCTTTAGATACAATATGGCGGAAGCCATATAGTACATATGATGTCGTCTTTAACAGTCCCCTCTTTTTATCATTACTATTCTTGACCTATCCCTGCTTAACCCTAGGTCCGCAGAGCCCGCCCTACTACATAATACGCAAGGCTACTTCCTACACATATTATGGAGCGCGATCATTCAGGAGCACCCTGTTAGCTGGCATATTCCATCCCTCAACATCCCCTAACCTAAAGATTAGTATATTGGGTAATTTGAGGGGTTTATGAATTTAAGGAAAAACTGTGGAAAAAAACATATGATATATTTTAGACTGTTGGTTATCATAAGTCCATTATTGAATGTTTCACACAATGTTGTAGCTCTCATTTTCTTGTGTCTTTGGTGCTGGAGATGAATCCAGAGGATTTCCACAATAAGTGCAGTTGGAAAGTGCCACCAAAGTCTTTTTGTTGCACAGCCTACACTTGCGTCCTGGGGTAGTAACGTAAGTCAGGAGCAATTGAGTATGCAATGCTTCAGTATCTTTATCTTAATAGTTTTTCATTTTGTATTTACCTGAAAAACATTTGCAGTTAGTTAGAATTTTCTTGACAAGCATTGCAAATAACTTTACCAGTACAGCAATAACCAGTATTATAGAGTTAGTCAGAATAGACATGATAAACTAATAAATATGGCTTCTTTAGATACAATATGGCGGAAGCCATATAGTGCATATGATGTCGTCTTTAACACACATCACAGACATGTTAGTGGCTGAGCCTCACCTGACAGAAGACACCAAAGTGACTTCAACCTCAAATCTCAAATACAGAATAATCTCCTCTGATAACATCAGGTAAAAACAGGACACAGAGTTCAGGCCCGTTAGAAGTGCTTTGATCATGTGTATTGCAAAATTACAAATCTGTGTGAATGTTGTGGGTTTTTTTTTAATTCATATCTAAAATTGGAAGTGATTTTGAAAAAAATCATCTGAATCCTATTGTCTTCCAGACTCTTCACATATCTGCTTATCTGTTCTGTTAATGTGATCATGTTAGAAAAGACACACGGAACTGATAAACAGAATTATCATCCTCTACATTCCTGGGCCAAATGGAAGCACAGGGACCCTATTGAGATACATGGGGATGTGTCCGGCTTCTGTCTGTTGTTTCTTTTTAAAATGAATGAAAAGCGCCTGCATTTTTGACTTTTTTTCAGTTCTAAAAAAATACTACGGTAAATAGAAGGAACTGAGAAAAGAAAAAAATAAATGAACAGATGAACTGACCCATCATTCTAGAATCCTGCATTAAACAAACACTAAATGAATTACACATTTACACTTGTTACATTTCTCTCTACAACCAAGTTAAAAACCTGCAAAAAATATGTTTGCGGACACTGTGGAACAATTTTTTTTCTTTTTATGTTTATAAAAATATTTTTATATTTATTTATTATCTCCTTGCTGTCAATTATTGTAAGAAAATTTGAGAGAAGAAAGAAGTGTAAATAGGACAAATTAATATAATACTCATAACACAGTTTGTCCTGGATTACATTTTTTATCATATTCTTCCTATCGTGGAAATTATCTAAAAATAGTAGCAGAGCGAGCTATTTGAAGACATGTATAGAAAATGGTGTGTTTATAGACAAATGCAAGAGGTTGGTGCAATGATGAGCTGGGAAGAGTTTACAATGGAAAGAGAAGCACACCAACTATTATACCTTTCTACCACTTCTGCAACAAGTTACATTATGGTCATGTGCTCTTTAAGTATTCCTCCATCCTCCATTACTCAATAAATGAGGACTCCAACAATGACAGTACAGGGGATAGGAAGGACTGAGGAGGGGAAAATCTGCATGGATCAATTAGAAGTAATGGCGGGTTTACACGTTGCGATATCGTAGTACGATTTCAATCAAAAGTCACGTGGTTCGATCGTTGGACCCGATATCGTTCCTGCGTTGTATGGTGTGAACGTCCAATACGATGCAGGAACGATGTCAATGCGATATCGGGGATTGAATGAGCGTGCTATTCAATGCCCCGATATTGAAGGGAGATTGGAGCCGGATCGTTCTGTGTAAACGCACAACTACGATGCGATTTGAAACGTCACCCATTCACTCCCATGTTAAGTGTGCGATCCTGGGTTGGGGGGCGTAGACATCGCACGGACGTTGTATTCCGATATCGCAGCGTGTAAACATCAAATGCGATGCGGGAGAAACGTGCACTAATTGCGCGCTCCCGCGCCATTGAATTGCGATATCGGAGCGAGATTGAAGCGTGTAAACCCACCTTTACCTTTATGAGATCAGTGTCGGTTAATCTGCTATGCAAATATCCACCCATACAAAGGTAGAAATGAGCTGTACTTGATATAAGTAGAGTGATAGATAGGAGGTAAATAGAAAAATGATAGATAGATAGATAGATAGATAGATAGATAGATAGATAGATATGAGGTAGATAGAAAAATGCACACATACATAGGTACATAGATAGATACATGGACTGATATATAAGTAAAAAGGTTGGAACAACACAAAAATTCACAAATCTTACCAACAATCCATAGGTATAGATACAGCAAACTAATGGACGGCAGCACTTCCTTCAAGGTGAAAAAATTGTGGATTTATTCCCCAGACTGCAAGGTTTCGGGTATATCATTAGCCTTTCTCAAGCAGTCTGAGTTACAAAGTGCACAGATATATAAAACCCAGCACAGGGCCATCAGATTAAACAATAATTAATCAATTACCTACTGTGGCTTTGAGTAAGGCCAATACTTATAAACTTGTGGTTAATCTTTAAGAGAACTGCTTAAACTTAAGGATGGTATTGTGGCAGCAATCGGTATTATTGCTGCGGTAATCTGCTTCCATGTTGTGTGCATTGTTGCTAAGGTGAGTAAAATGGCCACCAAGATTCCCACGGCGCTGGTGCACATGCATGGAATTTCGCATATGATGTGAGCGAGATTCCCACATTGCCTACTGCGCATGTGCGGGATATCGTAAATAGTGCTACTGAGCAAGTGTAGGGTGATCTTAAGGACGTCATTCAGTACTTGGAGATGGTATATGTGAGCCCCATATCTCTGGATTAATGATTGCATTCATTGCCCTTTGTCACAAGTGCACCAAATATGCAGTTTAGGTCAATCATATATGTTTGGGCTATATTATGTATGAATTATGATTGACTTTTTATTCTATCATGGCAATGAGGTTTTAACCTTTATCACAAGTGTTTGTGCAAACTTTTAACATTGTCACTATAGTATTTTTTGCCACTTTTGTCACTAATTGATTAATTATTGTTTAATCTGATGGCCCTGTGCTTAATATATCTGTGCACTTTGTAACTCAGACTGTACTGCTTGAGAAAGGCTAATGATACAGCCGAAATGTTGCGTTCCAGGGAATAAACCCATAATTTATTCACCTTGAAGGAAGTGCTGCCGTCCATTTGTTTGCTACATGGACAGATAGATGTGAGATTGATAGATACATAGATTGATTGATAGACATATGAGGTAGGCTGGGGTCACACACACAGATATCTGTGCAGATATTGTTCACAGATCTCTGGTTGAAGTGAAATCATGGACAAATTGGTCTATTTGAATATGGCCACAAAATGGATCAATTTGTCCATGATTTCACTTCAACCAGAGATCTGTGAACAATATCTGCCCAGATATCTGTGTGTGTGACCCCAGCCTAAGGTAGGTATAAGTGAATCGATAGATAGATAGATAGATAGATAGATAGATAGATAGATAGATATAAAAATGGATGGAAAGATAGATGATAAGGGGCCGTCACATGCTACGATTTTGTGAACAGTCACACCTACGAACTCAGGGGTGCGCGCACGTGGACAACATGGTTAGTGAGGGGTCACACCAGGGCCGGCGTCAGCACCCGGCGTACCCGGGCAAGTGCCGGGGCCCGACTGCTTGGAGGGGGCCCACCGGGCCCCTGAGGGCTAGGGTCACACTTGTGTTGTGACCCTAGCCTGACGCAAGTATTGTCTGCTGCAGCGCAGAGCGTTTAACGCTGTGCGCTGCCAGCAACTGAGCCCATAGAAAGCCGATGTTTACATTGACAACCAGTGGTTGTCAAGGTAAACGTCGGGTTTCTATGGCCTGCCTCCAGCGCATAGCATTAAACGCTATGCGTTGCAACATTCAATACTTGCATAAGGCTAGGGTCACAATGCAAGTGTGACCCTAGCCTCAGGGGCCCCTGAGCACTGCCCCCACAGCCAGGGCCATACCCAGGGGGCAGCTGGGGGTCATTTTCAGGCTCCTACTGCACCGGAGGGTCTCCCTCCTCCCCCCTCCACGGGAGCCGACAGAGCTGCACAGTGCACACTCTGTGCTTACAGGACCTGTGATGATGTCAATGGATGGGGAGGAGTCAGGGGTCTCATGATCAGCTCCTCAGTGTATCCAGCCCAAGACTGTGCTGGCCACCATGAATGATGCTCAAATAAGGTGAAGTTTGTGTGTGGTCAGGAGGCATCAGTGTGAATGTAGCAGAGGTGAGTGTGTACTAGGTGTATGGCAATTAGGTGAAGGTTATGTGTGTGGTCAGGAGGCATTTACAGTGTGAATGTAGCAGAGGTGAGTGTGTACTAGGTGTATGGCAATTAGGTGAAGGTTATGTGTGGGGTCAGGAGGGATTTACAGTGTGAATGTAGCAGAGGCGAGTGTGTACTAGGTGCATGGAGCAGAGCCGTGTGTGTACGAGGTGTACGGAGCAGAGCCGTGTGTGTACGAGGTGTACGGAGCAGAGCCATGTGTGTACGAGGTGTACGGAGCAGAGCCATGTGTGTACGAGGTGTACGGAGCAGAGCCATGTGTGTACGAGGTGTACGGAGCAGAGCCATGTGTGTACGAGGTGTACAGAGCAGAGCCATGTGTGTACGAGGTGTACGGAGCAGGAGCCATGTGTGTACGAGGTGTACGGAGCAGAGCCATGTGTGTACGAGGTGTACGGAGCAGAGCCATGTGCGCACGAGGTGTACGGAGCAGAGCCATGTGCGTACGAGGTGTACGGAGCAGAGCCGAGTGTGTACGAGGTGTACGGAGCAGAGCCGAGTGTGTACGAGGTGTACGGAGCGTAGCCGTGTGTGTACGAGGTGTACGGAGCAGAGCCATGTGTGTACGAGGTGTACGGAGCAGAGCCGCGTGCGTACGAGGTGTACGGAGCAGAGCCGCGTGCGTACGAGGTGTACGGAGCAGAGCCATGTGTGTACGAGGTGTACAGAGCAGAGCCATGTGTGTACGAGGTGTACGGAGCAGAGCCATGTGTGTACGAGGTGTACGGAGCAGAGCTATGTGTGTACGAGGTGTACGGAGCAGAGCCATGTGCGCACGAGGTGTACGGAGCAGAGCCATGTGCGTACGAGGTGTACGGAGCAGAGCCGAGTGTGTACGAGGTGTACGGAGCAGAGCCGCGTGCGTACGAGGTGTACGGAGCAGAGCCGCGTGCGTACGAGGTGTACGGAGCAGAGCCGCGTGCGTACGAGGTGTACGGAGCAGAGCCGCGTGTGTACGAGGTGTACGGAGCAGAGCCGCGTGTGTACGAGGTGTACGGAGCAGAGCCGCGTGTGTACGAGGTGTACGGAGCAGAGCCGCGTGTGTACGAAGTATGTGTACCAGTGGTAGCCCCCCACGGATTCCGTTCCTATAGTCTCAGCCGCCTTTGCCAGCAGCATTCTTCTCCAGAGTCTCTTCTGCCGCTGTCTGCATTCTGCAGCTCAGCATGGAGGGGCACGATGTTGTCATCACTGTGCTGATATGTGCAGAGCGACTGGAGGAGACCAGAGCGGCAAGAAGAAAGGTGAGGAGAAAGAGAGATCTGGACGGCCAGACACTCCGCTTGGCTGAGGTGCCAGCATATGGTAGTGCGGCTCCATTGATCTGCTTGCATTATTTGTGTGCTTGAGAATGCTTGTGTATATACCAAGAATCCTCAGACGCACAAAAATGCAACATTTTGCATTTGAAGGGTATTTTTAAAAAGCGCAAGGGAACGCAATCGCATTTTAGCCCGCCCCTAACAATGTGTAATATACTCACTGTCAGAAACAGCTCTTGCTGGTTTCAGTAGTCACTGTTCCTGTAAGGCTGCCTTCACATAGGAGTTTTTTTAAAAATGTGGCAGTTGCAGTAAAAAAAACCTGTATCTGCCGCATTTTCTGTCTAGCGGCTGCACTTGCTGCACGTTTGCGGCAAGCCCCATGCATTGTCTATGGGGCTTGTGGTAAGTGTGCGGCAATATATATATATAGTCCGCGATATGGACTTAAAGGGGGCCCACTGAGACCTTTTCGCCCGGGGCCCACAGAAACCTGGAGCCGTACCTGGGTCACACGTATACAGTCATGGCCAAAAGTTTTCAGAAAGACACCAAAATTAGACTTTCACATGATCTGCTGCCCTCTGGTTTTTATTTGTGTTTGTCTGATGTTTATATCACATACAGAAATATAATTGCAATCATATTATGAGTACCAAAAGGTTATATTGACAGAATGAGTTAATGCAGCAAGTCAATATTTGCAGTGTTGACCCTTCTTCTTCAGGACCTCTGCAATTCTCCCTGGCATGCTCTCAATCAACTTCTGGACCAAATCCTGGCTGACAGCAGTCCATTCTTGCATAATCAATGCTTGCATTTTGCCAGAATTTGTTGGTTTTTGTTTGTCCACCCGTCTCTTGATGATTGACCACAAGTTCTCAATGGGATTAAGATCTGGGGAGTTTCCAGGCCATGGACCCAAAATCTCTATGTTTTGTTCCCTGAGCCATTTAGTTATCACCTTTGCTTTATGGCAAGGTGCTCCATCATGCTGGAAAAGGCATTGTTGGGCGCCAAACTGCTCTTGGACGGTTGGGAGCAGTTGCTCTTGGAGGAAATTCTGGTACCATTCTTTATTCATGGCTGTGTTTTTAGGCAAGACTGTGAGTGAGCCGATTCCATTGGCTGAGAAGCAACCCCACACATGAATGGTTTCAGGATGCTTTACAGTTGGCATGAGACAAGACTAGTGGTAGCGCTCACCTCTTCTTCTCCGAATAAGCTGTTTTCTAGATGTCCCAAACAATCGAAAAGGGGATTTATCAGAGAAAATGACTTTACCCCAGTCCTCAGCAGTCCACTCCCTGTACCTTTTGCAGAATATCAGTCGGTCCCTGATGTTTTTTCTGGAGAGAAGTGGCTTCTTTGTTGCCCTCCTTGAAACCAGGCCTTGCTCAAAGAGTCTCCGCCTCACAGTGCGTGCAGAAGCACTCACACCAGCCTGCTGCCATTCCTGAGCAAGCTCGGCACTGCTGGTAGTCCGATCGCGCATCTGAAACAGTTTTAAGATACAGTCCTGGCGCTTGCT
>JARQOC010002445.1:0-25365 GCA_033576535.1 Allobates femoralis | reverse complement strand
GTATAATATTTAACAAATTCCTCAGCAATCCCTATAGGATTTCTAATAATGGGAGCTCCTGACTTCAAAATATATTCAATCCTATCTCTTACCTCTCTTTTTTTCACTCTACAGGCCAAAACTGCCCCCCTTATCCCATGCAGAATACCACTTGACCTTAGCTTTACTCATATTATGAGCATATTCACGTAACATCGAATCTCATAGTTTAAATCTTATCGAAAATATTTCAATAACTAAGGGTGTGACGGCCTTCTTGTTAAGGGATTCTAAAGATTGCAGTCTACTGAGTAGCTCCTTCCTCTCCCTATCCTCACGCTTTATTCCAGACGCTTGTTGTATCAGAATTCCCCTAATAACAGCTTTATGGGCTGATCATAAAATTTCGTCATTAACCTCTCCATTGTCATTCTTTTGGAAATATTCAACCATCTCCGCGGTTACCTTCGACACTACCTTCTCATTCAACAGCATTCCCTCATTTAATCACCATCTAAATATGGGGGAGTATTGATAAGACCATGCTATTTTAAGATAAATTGGGGCATGGTCTGACCATGTTATCAATCTTATATTTGTTTCCAAGGTCTTAGCAAGAATTTTATCATCTACCATAAAATAATCTATTCTACTATCGGTACGATGTCGGTGAGAGAAAAAAGTATAATCTCTTTCAAACGCATGACTATATCTCCAACAGTCATGATAATGAAATTCATGCATTAATAATCTCGTCTCCCACCGAAACCTCATACCTCCTCTTGATTTATCCATTTCATTAGACATGGGACAATTAAAATCGCCACACAATATTTTACCCCCTTGTTCTACCCCCTGGATTTTCTGCAGTATGCGTTTAATAAATTTACCTTGACCCCTGTTCGGGGGCGTATATTGTTGCTAATGTATATATAGCTCCATTCAAGGAGCATATCAAAATCAAAAATCTACCCTCTAGGTCTACATATTTATTTATCAACTCAAACGGAACCGTATGTTTAATCATGATGCACACCCCTGTTTTTTTATGTTCAATCCGTTTTTATTATTATTATTATCATCATTATAAAAAATGGACAAAGGAAAAACAAACAAAAAAGAAAAAAATACAATCAGTCGTATAAAGTACATAAAATATACCAGTATAACATACAAGAATACTTTCTATAATTTCTTTACCTTGGATATCTATATAGTCTATTTTCGTATATCACTGTTGCTTAGTGTTAAACTTATAACTTTTCTTCCTTCAATAAGTTACCTCAAAAAATTCTTTCTGTCTATTCTCTAATTAAAAATTAAATTGTTATACAAATACCTCGGTCCGATATCCGAATCTAAGCTGTACACATTCAATGTACCTTAAAAATTTTTCATTATATATTGATCACGGAAGCATCTGCCGTAGTGACTCCACTCTGTGAATTTGCATGGCTGGTGGTCTTGTCAAAAGCAAGTTATTCTATGGCCCATGTTGCTCCTGCCTTCGATTAATCACCAACAATAAAACAAAAAGAGAAGAAGGGGAAAAAAAAAAAAAAAAAAAAAATACATATATATACATACACATACACATATATATACATATATATATACACATACATACACACGTATAAGGGAGGGGGGGGTAAGAGGAGTGTAGGATAATGAAAGGGGGAATGAAAATAAGGATCGCCACCGAGCCACCTCCGGAGACGAGAGACCGGTATTAATCACGGTCCGTCCCAGCTTTCAGTTAACTTCTTAAAGTCCTCAGACTCCCTAAATATGATCCAAGACTGCCAGGTCCTCACAAACCCAGAATTATCTCCTGAAGCCTGGGCCAACAATTCCTCCATATGATGAACATGGGAGAATTCAGCCAACCATTCTGCCATGGATGGGGCTACTGTTGTCAGCCAGTGTCTGGGTATAACCATGCGAGCCGCCGTCAGACAAAATCTGAGGATGCTTCGTTACCCCTGTTTTTTTAACCTTGTTGTTGGAAAAAAAACTGACTGTCTAAATCTTCCATTATCTGCTTCCAGGAGGTGTGTCTCCTGCAAACAGATTATTTCTGATTGTGATCTTAACGCCTCCCTCCAAACCATGTTTCTTTTCCTTGGGGAGTTCATTCCTTTCACATTTAACCTTCGTCCGGCTGAGTAGGTACAATTGTAACTATTCTGTTTTAAAATTGCAATAACTTTTTTTTTCAAAAAGCTGTAGAGGGATGAAATTTCGTGACATCTCTGCAGATTTGGTCCAGAATATATTGGCCAAATGTCAATAAAATATCTCCACCCCCTTCCGAGATAAGGGGTCGAGATATTTTATATAAAATTATGCAGCCTGACAAAGGTTAATGACAGTAAATTTAAACTCATTTTATCTCATGAAATAAATCTTCTAAAGAAAATTCACCTTCCAATACCATCTTGTATAAAGATAAATGACCATGACCCCTACATAAATAGAAACGCGAAACTGGATCCTCGTTAACAAAAAAGAAAACTAAAAAACCAAACAATTTCACCCAAAGAACAACTAACAGTCATCAACCCTAGGCTGGTCTCATAAGCCCTAGGGGAAAGGCCCTGTCCCTCCCCTCAGGCGACGGACAAATAACAAAAAAATCTGCCATCACGGGGTCTCGGGAACAATAACTTGTCTCCGAGTAATGTCTAGCAAACCGTCCACGAGGCCTACATTCTCTCCACCACAGTTTCATCCATTCATTTGTAACTTTTTCCCCTTCTTTGCTTTAGCGGGGGCAAAAGGAATTTTCCATTTTAATTTATCTTCAGCTTGTTTTGGAGAGGCACAGATCGCTAAATCATCTTCATATGATATAAGAAGTTTCGCCGGGTTAAATCCCCATTTATATCTGATTTTTACTTCTCTTAAGGCAGCACATACATGTGCATATTCTCTGCGCGCCGCCAATGTGGCTGCTGATAAGTCTGAAAACACCTGAAGCCCCTGAAATTCAGATGGCAGCACAGGGGATTTCCACATTTGTTGTATGAAGGCTTCCCTTGTGGGAAAGCGTAATAGTCTGACCAAAATGTGTCTAGGCAATGAGGGGTCCAAGTGTCTAGGTTTTGGGGTCCTGTGGACTCTTCCAATAAGCAAATCCCCTGGGGGTGCATTCGGTAGAACTGCCGAGAAAAATCTGAGCATAAAGGGAGCTAACTGATTGTCCATTATTTCCTCCGAAATACCTCGGACTCTAACATTCTTTCTTCGGGATCTATCCTCGAAGTCATTTCATTTACCATACACTGCAGAAAGTTCACCTTTTAGCGCTGTATTTTCATCCATCAGTGCATTAATAGTTGTAGTGTACTCTCCCATTTTAATCTCCAAATGATCTGTTCTGTCTCCCAGAGAATTCAAATCTTTCCTTAATCCATTCAGCATTTCATACATATCTTCTTTCACTGAGGCCCGCACTATGGCAACAAAGTCATTCATATCTGCTCTAGTCAATGGAGCTGAACTGCTGTTGCTACTACTATTATCATTCTGAATGGAAACCGCACCAGTCCCTCCCTCTTGCGAGGAGCGCACTGCTCTGGAGGGAGAGGCCGGTGTTACCTTCCCTCTAGCATGTGTTGTCTGCCCTCCTGGGAAGAAATCTGGCAGACGCTGCAAAGATGCCTGCTTGCTTGCCTTACCCTGTGTCATCATGGAACTTGAGCCCACCAACCGCCTGGGCTACCGACTTCCAGCAACGACACCCTCGGAGGGTCAGCTATAGATGGCTACGACTCGGCTGTAAGCAAGTATACCAGGGGCAGAAGAGCGATGAGACCGAAGGGCTGGGAGATCCTCAGCTGATATCTGATGCTAAAGCAGGAGGAGCGCTGGGAAGTGGCGACGTAGAGTCAGCAGTCAGCAAAAGGCACATAGATAAAGGAGCCCATGAGCAGAATACCGCAGCTGGTCAGCAGTGAACCGGTAGAAAGGAAAGCCGGAATAGTCATGTTCTTGTGGACAATGTGCCGCTGTACGCCGCTGAAGCATTTAAGAGATAGAGACTAAAGATGTTTTTGTGACCCAGATTGAATTACCTGAATGACCACACGAAGGTTTGCAGTACAAAGAGTTTTTATTAAATTACTGGTGGTACACAAAACAGGCAACAGTGGAAGGGTAAAAAAGGACAGTGTGGACAAGGGAGGTGAGAGGAAGGCAAGAGAGGCAGAGGAAAAGTACCCTCACCCTGGGAGCTAAGAGGAGATGCCTGTACCCTGAAGAAGCATGCCTAAGTAGCATGTAGTATGATGAAATCCGCTAGTTTAGGGGAACAAATAAGGCAACCCAATAAAACTTACCCATGGGAAGAAGTAGAGGGGTCCAGTGCCCTCCTGCCTTCACTCAGAGGCCCCGACACGTGTTTCGCGTCGGCTTTCTCAAGGGGCAGGTGGTGCAGGGTACTCTGATCGGCTGGCCTATATAGGGGGGAACACAAGTAACAGCTGCAGCTTGTTTGGCTGCATTACGCACCTTTCCGGCGGAAGCAAAACAGCGGGGAGGGCTCTCCCGGGTGCGCCACGGTCGGGAAGAAAACTTCCCATGACGTCATATCCGGGCGCAACCATTATGGAGGTCCCCGTCGCCGTGAGCTTCCGGCGGTTCAGTGCGCATGCGCGCGCTGCTCGCCGCCATTTTGGAGAAGGGCAAAAAGAGCTCTTTCTTGCCCTTCTTCATCTGTCAATGGGGGCACTGACGAGGGGAGTATTGGAAAGTAAACGGCCGGGGGCTAAGAGAAAAGGGAAGGATAACAGACACAGAGCGGGGGGTGTGAGTGCGCCAATGATAGCAAAATTTGCACTAGAGAATAAACACACATGCAGGGGGAATCGACATGGAAACATAAATAAACAGTAAAGAAACATAATCAAATCTCAAATGTCCATGAAGAGCAGCCCCACATTCCTCCTCCGTATCAACTCTGTGTCATTCAACTCTCCATGATGGTTATCGGTATCTCCCAGGCCAGAATGCTTCACCAATTACATCCAGGTTAAAGCTGTCAGTCAGTCACACATAGGCCAGCACAGGAAAAAAAAAAGTGCAATACTAAAATAAACAAAGTGAAAAAGAGCAAAGTTAAAAAGCTGACTTGCCTCATTTGAGGAACAGATAGCCATGGAGATCTCTCAGCTGGCAAATCAAAATGCAGAGTATATCAGTCCCTACATGGCGGAAGGTTGTAAATACAGTATCAATATTAGAATTAATATTAAAATTGAGATTAAAATTAAAGTAAAAAAATGGGAGGCAACGATCAGACCCTGGGCGTTGACAGTCACAGGGCATACTTCACGGACGAGTGATATATTTGGGGCGAAAAAATGCCGGATTTTATAACCAAAGATATCTACAGGAAAGGGGTTGTATATAAAACCAAAAAACAGAACCACCAACACATGCACCAGCTGTGCGTGTATAGAATTGTTTAAATAGGGGACTAGAGAAAGGGGGCAAAACTTAATTTTTCATTGAGACCAGCAGGTGCCATTGTGCCCAAAGTCACAATCCATCTGCACTCGAGTTTCGCGAGTTCTTTACTCGCATCTCCCCCACGAATCCCTAGATTTAATTTATCAATACCACAGACTCGAAGAGTCTCAGGATTACACTCATGAAAGTTTTTAAAGTGTCGGGGGATTGTACGGAGGGTTGTGACGTCCTCAACGTCTGCTGCCGCAATAATGTCTCTCTCGTGTTCCCTTATGCGTCGCCTAAACTCACGGGTGGTGAGGCCCACGTAAATGAGGCCACAACCACACGTGGCATGATACACAACACAGGTGGTACTGCAGGTAATATACTTCCTGATATCAAATTCTCTGCTACCGTCATAATTCCCAAACTTTTTGGTGCGAACGATACTGTTTCTACAGGAGAGGCAGGAGCCACAGGGATAACAGCCCATAAGTGGGCGTCCCGTATTGAACGGGGCAAGCGGTTTTCTAATATAGTGGCTATGCACCAACCTATCCCTGAGGCTCGCTGAAGGCCTCGTGGATGGAGCTCAGCAGACTAGGCAGCCGTCACGTCAGCGTGCTCCGCCCCCAGAATCAATGTCATGCCACCGGTTTTGAGTAGTGAAAAGGCTTTGAAAAATTGGCGCGTATTTGTTTTAGGGGAATACGAGAGGAAAAAGCGAGTTGGGGGTCAGGATGAGAATTCTATCTTGTAACCTGGCGACACCAGTTCTCTGACCCACTTGTCGTGTACGACAGCAAGTCATGAGTGGCGGTAGTGTAGGAGACGTCCGCCTATTGTGTTGGTGTCGATCGGGTGGGGGAGGGCGTCATGCGTTGAATCTTTGGGGTCTAGTGCCCTTAGAACGGTCTTGTTCAAGGTGGAATTGGTTTTCAATGAGAACGGGGTATTTCCGTTCCCGCGGGTAGGGCGTACTGCGCCTGTGTTAGTTGTTGAGGTGGGCTATCCTGATGTCCCATGTGAGGTGCAGAATCAAGATTGTGACTGCAGGCGACGAAAGGGCCTCTTGAGCTTTTGTTGGGGGAGAAATGTTCTTCCCCCCCCCCCGTGGCTTCGGAGATGAGTTGGTCAAGCTTGTTCTCGAATAGGCGACCTCCGTGGTAGGGTAAGGTAATGAGGGATGACTTTCGACGCCGCACGAGGGCTAGTCATACTCCCCCCATGACAAGGCCATGGCAATTTCCAAGGGAGTTCGCATTCTTTGCAGTAAACCACCTCAATCCATCCGCTTTGGCATGGGGTCATAGGAAAAATGGTTGCGGCAATGGAAGCAGTTCCCTTCACTCAGCTACACTTTGTTAGGTCCCCTGGCACTGCTCCCCAGCTCCCCACTCCTGGGTCGGCATCCCCTGCTTCTCTGCCGACCGGGCATCCGGCGTCCAGGCATATACTGTGTCTCGGAGCCGTCGCCGGGTCCCTTTCCTGTCTGCTGACTGCCCAGCTCCTGCACCAGCGCGCTGCAGGGGTCAGGTTTCATGAGTATCATGAGCGGTGCACTAGGCGAGGCCGCTCCCTTTCCCTGTGACTTTTGGGGCCGGCCTGGCCCAACCTGACACTTCCCTTGACCAATAGCTACTCATCCTCTGGTAGATCAAGCCACCTCCACTGATGGGAGGTGCCTGATTATTAAGTTAGTTTGCTTCTGCCTTGCTGACTGTTGGTCAGGCCTTCTTGTAGTCTCCTCCAGTAAGAGCTATTCCTGCTCTCCCAGCCTTGGGCTCTGTACCTGTTTCTCCTACCTTGCTATACTATAGCATAGGCTAACGCTACGAGTCGCCCCCCCCCCTGGTACTAGCAGCTGTGGTAGTTAGACCCCCTGGGCTTGCCCCTGATAATCCCTGTATAGGGGTTGGTTAAACTAGGACCAGCTCACCCAGGGGAGTTCGGTACCACGCCCCTGTGGGTCCACTCCAGGGCGCCTTCCCCCGGAAGCGTGACACACTTTCAATCCTTGCAACTTGCCCTCCTCTCGGCTTGGGACAACAATCCCTTCAGCCTCGACCGCAAGCACCGCCTACCTCCACAAGTCAAAAAGGAACTCACCTGGTGGACACGGCCATCCTCACTCACACAGGGAAAATCCTTTCTCCCAGTCCAATGGCTAGTCGCCACCACCGACACCAGCCTACTCAGCTGAGGGGCTTTCTATTGGCAACACACAGCCCAAGGCCGCTGGACACCCCAAGAGTCACACCTCCCAATCAACATTCTGGAGCTATGGGCAATCCGCTTAGCGCTCCAACACTTTCACCACCTTCTAGCCGGTCGCCCCATCAGCATTCAGTCAGACAACGCAACAGCAGTAGCGTACATTAATCACCAGGTCGGCACACGCAGCATGTCCGCAATGCGCGAAGTGGAACATATCCTACGCTGGACCATGACAACTCAATCGGTTTTATCAGCAGTCCACATCCTGGGAGTGGACAACTTGGTGGCAGACTTCTTAAGTCACCAGGGACTGGCCTCAGGAGAATTGTCCCTCCATCCAGAAGTCTTCTACAGATCTGTTGGCGCTGGTGAACCCCCGACATAGACCTGAGGGCATCAAGGCTGAAAGCAAAAGTCCCGAGCTTCGTAGCCAGGTTTCGGGACCCCTTGACTCTAGGGGTGGACTCGCTGGTCCTTCCTTTGTGCCAAATCCAACTCCCATACATCCTTCCCCCACTGCTGTTGATCCCACGATAATCAGAAAGATCAGAGCAGAAAGAGTCCAAGTAACACTCATTGCTCCAGACTGGCCACAACGAACGTGGTACGCAGAGCTCGTACAGCTCCTCGTCGACGTGCCCTGGCTACTCCCAAACTAACGGGACCTTCTGATCCAGGGCCCAATTTGCCACCAGAGCTCAGAAGCCCTGTCTTTATCGGCATGGCTATTGAATCCTGGGTCCTGACCCAGGCAGTTTTTTCATCAGAGGTCATAACCACCATGGTTAATTCCTGCAAACCTACATCTTCACGCATCTATCACGGCACCTTCAATACCTTTTTCCAGTGGTGCGAGAACCATAACTGTAACCCACTCCTATTCTCCATCCCTACAATCCAGGAGTTCCTTCAAAACGGCCTTGGCTCGGGCCTGTCATTCAGCTCCATCAAGGGCCAAATCTCCGCACTAACCGTATTATTCCAACTTAGGATTGCTACGACACCTCAGGTCAAAACTTTAATCCAAGAGGTGTCGCACATGCGGCCCCCCTACAAGACACCCATGGCCGTCTGGGACCTAAATTTGGTTGTGGGCTCCCTACAAAAGCCCCCGTCCAAACCATTGCAAGAAGTGTCTCTATCCCACCTTTCATGGAAACAAGATGCAGGGAAGGAAAGGTGTATCACAGTCCGCGCTGCCAGGTCCACTCACTCCAAAGGAACACACAAGTAGGTGATATTCAAACAGATCTCCTTTATTACCTCCGACGCGTTTCGGTGCCCTCCTGGCACCTTCCTCAGGGATCAACTGAGGAAGGTGCCAGGAGGGCACTGAAACGCGTCGGAGGTAATAAAGGAGATCTGTTTGAATATCACCTTCTCGTGTGTTCCTTTGGAGTGAGTGGACCTGGCAGCGCGGACTGTGATACACCTTTCCTACCCTGCATCTTGTTTTGTCTCCACGTTTGAGTGGTCGGTGGAAGTCCAGCAGCAGCCATCTGGAAATCATTACCTTACGCCTTCAAACCAGTTGTGGGTCTCACAACTGATATAGGTGAGTGAATCCCTTGCACACCACCTTAATATTCAGTATCATAGTGATAGGGCACTATTGCGCCTCTTGTTCCCCCTCCTTTTTCTCTTATTGATACCTTTCATGGAAAGTCGCCTTCCTAGTCGCAATCACGTCGATCAGGTGTGTTTCAGAACTAGCCGACCTATCCTGTCGACCTCCCCTTCTATCCTTCCACAAGGATAATGTAGTTCTCCGTCCATCACCGTCCTTCTTGCCCAAGATAGTGTCCCACTTCCACCTCAATGAGGATATCGTTCTACCATCCTTTTGCCCGGCATTGGTACACTGCTTCGAAAAAGAGCTTCATACCCTGGACCTAGTAAGGGCCCTCAGACGCTATATCTCCCAAACAGCCTCATTCCGTAAAACAAACGCTGTTCGTCATTCCCGAAGGACCTAGAAAAGGAACAGCAGCTTCTAAATCCACATTGGCTAGGTGGATCCGCTCAGCAATCCAAGAGTCCTACTACGTCAAAAACAGGCCAATCCCACCAGGGATCTAGGCTCACTCAACTTGATCAGTATGCGCCTCTTGGGCCTTTCGACACCTGGCCTCGGCATCTCAGGTTTGCAAAACCGCAACCTGGTCCAGCCTGCATACCTTCACCAAACACTGCAACATTCACACCCAGGCCTCTGCAGACGCATGCCTATGGAGAAAAATTTTGCAAGTGGCAGTCGCACACCTGTAAGCGGATGGCGCATGATGCTCGACCGTTTTGTATATTTCCCACCCAGGGACTGCTTTAAGATGTCCCATGGTCCTGTGACTCCCCCCTCCCCCAATGATGCGAAGGAGAAACAGGGATTTTTGTGTACTCACTGTAACATCCTTTTCTCCAAGCTCATCATTGGGGGGGCACAACACCCACCCTAACAGCCTTCAATGGCCTAAACATAACCTTGGCTTATGCTTCCTGTACCTTATTACGCTAATGTATTCTCCTACTGGCAGGAAAGCATAAACCCATAGTACTGTGTCCCCCAATGATGAGCTTGGAGAAAGGGATTTTACAGTATTTGTTGTTATTGTTTCACTGTATGGGGAATACAATTACTACCAACATACCAAATCTCATGAAGAGGGAGGGGATTTAGAGTTTTAAGTTTTACAGTATTTTTAGTCTGGTGTTAGACCAAGCATGCAAAATGTCACAAAAAATCAAGGGGAACACTTAAACAACACAATGTTGTCGATCATATTACTGTGAAATCAACCTGTCCAGTTATGAAGCAACTCTGATTGTGAATAAGTATCTCCTGCTGTTGTGCAAATGGAACAGAGAACAGGTATGGTGGGGTTACACGTCCCGATATCGCGGCGATATCGGAGGCAACGACGCGGGAGCGCGCATTTAGTGCACGTTTCTCCCTGCATCGCATTGCCAGTTTACACGCCGCGATATTGGGATGCAACGTCCCTCCGATGTCTACGCCCACCAACCCAGGAACGACCAGTTAACATGGGAGTGAATGGGTGACGTGAGCGTAGACATCGGAGTTGGGCTGTCACACGCAGCGATGCTGGTACAACGGCCTTGCGATATCGGCGAGTTGAATAGCTTTGCTATTCAACTCCGATATCGTTTTGGCATCGTTCCAGCATCGCGTTGTACTGTCAAACAGTACAACGCGCACCCGATATCGGCTCCAACTCGCGACCCACGTGACTTTTTGTCGGAGTTGGGTCGGAGTTGGACGCCAATATCGGGACGTGTAAACCCACCAGTAGAATTGATAGGCAATTAGCAAGACACCCACTATAAAGGAGTGGTTCTGCAGGTGGTTGTTTTTGTAGCTGTTATTTTGGTCACTTTTGCATTTTGTCATTCTTTCACTCCAATGGTAGCATGAGGCAGTGTCTAAAACGCACAGAAGTAGCACAATGTTGGTGGCTGCAGACCCCTGCTGTGTGCTTTATTTTGACTGGTTATCAAAATCCTGGAGGACCCCACACAGTTTTTTTTATATTTAAATAAATAATTGAAAAAAACAAAGAACGTGGCATTTCCCATTCAACTTTAACAGCAAAGATAATGCAAATGGCTGGTGGTTGGTATACTCAGCCTGGGGAGGCCCAAGGTACAGAAGTGGATGCATTACTTTTCATTCACTCCTCTACTGTTGGAGATCTCTACCTGAACCATAGCTTCACTGAAGTGAATGACTCCTTGTTGGGACTGCTGTTGGAATTCTGTTTTTTCAGGAATTCTGCAAGAGAAATCCTGCCATACTGCTGCTCAACATTGAGCACTTTGTTAATTAGAAGCTATCATTGGTTTTTGAAATGCATTAAACAGATTCTCTGTTTTCATACTACATTATTTGTATATTATATGAATATTGTAAAACTTGTTGTCACAAATATTTCTTTAGATAACACACATTAAAATTGACTGCAAAATTAGAACTGTTAACACTAATAAAATTGTATCTCTATAGATGAAAATTTGCATGGATTTTTATACGTAGCCTCACTTCCCATCTCTCCATTATATTGTCAGAGACAATTTAGAGCATAAAATCTTTTGGAAGGACTGTGTACTTTGCCTGATTTATATAGGCTTTGTTATAATGCATTTGTGTTCTTTCCCCTAAGATGAATGCTTTGGACACACTTGGGCAAACAGCACTACACAGAGCTGCTCTTGGAGGTCACCTGCAGACGTGTCGTCTTCTGTTAAGCTTTGGCTCCGATGCGTCAATCATCTCTCTGCAAGGCTTTACAGCAGCACAGATGGGAAATGAAGCTGTGCAGCAAATTCTAAGCGGTGAGTGATTGCTTCTTCAGTGCTTCAATGTATGGGTGATATTACTTTAGCATGCAATGCATGGGTTAAATAATTACATGGTTTATTCTAGCCAAAAAAAGAAAACTATAACTTTTATGCAATTGTTAAGAGAGAGAATATACAACGACATATATAGTACACTGCAAAGCCTTTAGACAGGTTAAAAAAAAAGCCTCAATGTAAGAATACTTTTACATACAGAAGTGCTAATTGATAAAAGTGAAGTGCAAGTAAAAGAACAAAATAGAAATGTAAACCAAAATTTCGTCTGACCACCCTTTGCTTTCAAAACCGCATTGATTCTTCTTCACTTGGACAAATTCAAGGAATTTGTAGGATTATAGTCATGTGTATGCGTAACCATTTGTGCTTGGTGATTGTAATCATTTTTAAATGTTGGTTATAGAGACAGCAGTGTAGGAGGAAAACTGGGTGAAAAGCCAAACTCTGCTACAAAGGGGACATTGTGGAAGACATTTTCATTTTACAGGTTATACACCATGTTAGACTGAACACATCAAGAAGAAATGCAGTGCAACTACCTTATCAGAAAAGTATTTCCCATCCAAAGGTGTGTGCATTGGTTCACTGGGTATCAAAATACGGGGGACCCCATGCACACAAGCTTTTTCTCCTTCGCCTCATTGGGGGACACAGGACCATGGGTGTTATTCTGCTGTCCACTAGGAAGCGACATTAGGCAAAATCTGCAAAAGAGTTAAGTGGCTCCTCCTCTGCAGTATACACCCCTGGAGCAGGCATTGCCTCACCAGTTTTTGCTTAGTGTCGTTAGGAGGCACACCTAAATTTTATTTCTCCTAAAATTTTTCACTTTTTTAATTTTTACTTCGAGAAGAAAAGTGGGTCTTTGACGAGATTCCTGGCATGGTCCCTCCTCGGCCCCCCACTGTTGGAGGCGCCTGCTTAAGGTCGACTTTTTCCCCTCACATGCCGCTCTGTCTCGACTTCAACCAGGCACCCCCAACAGTGGGGGGCCGAGGAAGATGTTCCTCCTTCCCCATTTCCCCACTGTTGGGGACCCTGGGTTGAAGTTGAGGCTACACAAGAGACCTCTGAAGGTGGATGGCAGCATCCCTCCCTAATTACCCCTTCGGGGCTCTTGGGTCGAAATGCTGCAAGGTATGGCGAGCATTAGCACGTACCTGCACTGCAAGACGCTGCAGCACACTGCAAGGGGTCTACCCCAGAAGCCCCAGCTCTGCTGCGTGCTTCCCAAGGTCAAATGCTGCAGCACATTTCAGTGCTGCAGCACACCTCAGGAGCACCAGCTCTGCTACGTGCTCCTGACTGGGCCGGCGCAGGGTGGACAGCAGGCACATGCCTGCATGTGCAAGAAGCAGGGGACCCTAAGAAGGCATCCAGCCCCCAGACCCTCAGCAGCCACAAGGCCTCTATACAAGCCCTTACCCTTACAAGGGGCTCTCACCTGGCCTATTGTAGCCGCAGTCTCCGGTGAAGCCAATTCCTGCTTTCAGTCTGGCTCCCCACAGACCTCCACGCCGGGCCTCTACCGTTCCCCGGCTCGTGATTCACGCTCAGCCCTGGCTTCGGCCTAACCGCCACATCATACGGATTTTCCCCGCTCAGCCCGCCCGCCTGATGTCGGAGCCTTCAACAGTATCAGCACGGGAGGCGGGACAAAGATAAACAGGTGCATTTCAACTTTTCTCGGCGCGCCCTTTTTGCAGTATCGCCCCCCTTTTCATCGCTCCGCCTCCATTGCAGTTTTTCAGCGCTGACGCCTCTGTATAACAGCGGCGAACAGCGCTTACATATGTGATGGGCACAGGCCAGCCGAGGTGGCACATGTGGGGGCACCGCAGCACTTACACATGTGGGGGCACGGTGCCAGGCAGAAGGTCTGCTGAGGCACGCACTAACGTGGCAGAAGTCTGCAGACACCTGTTTGACACCACAGGGCATACTCCCTCCTCAGCTCCCCACGGTTGGGGGCGCTGGGCTGTAGTCGAGATTGCTATGTGCCGTGCTCCTTCCTCGACTCCCCACTGTTGGGGACTAGGGTTGAAGTTGCGACTGCACAAGGCCTACCCGGCCTCCATCCCCAGACTACAAAAACAAAACTCTCGGTCTTAGAGCGTGGAACGCGAACCCAGCTGCCAATCTCCTTATTACACCTATATTAGATACTTGGGTTGAGATAACACGCGCAAGCATTCTGCACAGCCCGCCCCAAAGCAGGACCTCGCAGACTCCCGACTGCATTAACCCAATGGATGAGCCCTCCTGACCCCTATATGGCTGTGGCCCGAACCTTCTTTCACGCAGTCAGTCCATTCTCGACTCAGGAGTCAAAAGAGAATACCATGAGACCTGAAGCACATAAATACAGAGTTTTTTCCAGCCTGAAGTTGGCCATGTCTATACTGCATTCCAGGTGTCTCCCATATCTGGACGACTTATTCATCAATGCATGATTTTCAGGGACTGTGAACACCGTGTCACTTTCACTGTGCACGTTAAGAAGACTCTATTGGGGAATTAACCTCCACATGTGTACACAAATCCCAAGGCACATGCTGCAGCACAGCACACACACTCCGCTGCGTACTCCTGATGGCCACATGCTGCAGCATCACATATGGAGTATCAGCCATATTGGACACACAGCATCGGATGAAAACAGCGGCCTTTAGCTGCAACACATCCACAGCTCTAGTCATATTTTCCCAGACAAGGCACGGTTTCTTCAGCGGTCTCCTCAATCCTTCACAACTGCCATGAGAGTCCTAGACAGGATAGTGGCAGCATTGGGGGCAGTTCCATTGGCTCAACTGCACCTCCGGCCTTTTCATTATCCGTGCTCATACATGGCACGGGAACAGGATGTGGTGCGATGTGCCCCCATCACAATGCACATGGCAGTAGTCTCGCCCAGACCCGAGGATGCCCCTCAATCTACGAAGATTCGGGCTGTATTTCTAGTACTGAAATCATTCAGTCACCTTCTGGCAGTTGGTCATGTTAGGATACAGCCAGACAATACCACAGCCGTGGCATATGTCAACCATCAGGGTGGAACCCCGCAGTCTCCAAGCGATGACAGACGTTCGCCACATCCTTCACCAGGTGGGATCCTTGAACACTGTACTATCAGCTGTTCTCATACCAGATGTACACATCTGGGAAGCGGTTTTCCTAACCCACCATGGCATGGACTCAGGGAAACTGTCCCTTCCTTCAGATGTCCTCCGTCAAGGCTGCCGACACCAGGAAAGTACAGACATGGACTTGACGGTGTCATGCCTCAATGTCACGGTTCCATCCTTCCTAGCCAGGTCCTAGGACCCGCAGTCAATAGGACAGACACACTAGTCCAAGACTGGACCTGTATTTGTCTCCCCTTTATTCCTTCCCCACTACCAGGATAGTGCGGAATGTCAAACAAGAATGTCGCCGGATCATCCTTGTGGTCTCAGACTGGCTCAGATGCCCTTGGACGCAGATTTCGTCCAACTCATACCAGCAGTACCAGCACGACTAACAGACAGTCTAGACCTGCTCTCTCAGGGCCAGTTCTCCCTCAGAATTCCTCAACTCTGAAACTAATGGCATAGCCTTGAGACCTAGCACTTAACCCAAGAGTTTTTTCCCAGGATATTGTAGCGACCATAGTCACAGCAAGGAAACCAGCCTTATCAAAGATATACCATCATACATGTGTAATCGTTTTGTTTTTCCCTTTGCTTTGGGGCACCTCTAGAGGTCATTCCCCTTGGCCCTATTTCATACCACAAAGCCTCCGTTTCTTCCACTCAGACCTAGACTCAGGACTGTCCTTAGGGCCCCTCACATAGCAGGTTTCAGCCCGTTTCACCTTCTTCCAAAAACGTCTTGCCACCAGACTTCTAGGACAATCCTTCCTTCGAAGAATCTGCCATTAAGGTCTCCATACAATAGGACTACACCCGTGGGACCTGAACTTCGGCCTCACGGCCCTACAAGAATCGCCTTTTGAACCTATCTGAGATATTCCCTTAGCATGGTAGGCTTCAGTGGCAATTACTTTTCTCTGCAGAGGTATCAGTACTTACAGCGCTCTCATGTAAACCATCTTTTCTGCTCTTCCATGGACAAGATTGCCCTACGGCTGGTTCCATCCTTCTTTTAAGGCGGTATACTCCTTCCACCTAAATGAAGACATCTCTGTGTCTTCGGTGCTCCCGCCTCCAGTCTATCCGGTCGCGAAGGACCTACATATGCAGGACCTTGTCAGAGCCCTACGCATCTAGGTATCCAAGACAGTGCCCTTCAAAGAGGTCGAATTCTCTTTTTTCCTTCTTCACAGAGGGCAGAAATAAAGACATGTCAGCCTCTAAGGCTCCTCTAACCAGGTGGATTCGTCGAACCATCCAAGACACTTCTACCATCAAAAAGTCATCCTTTCCGGCAGTGTCACGGCACATTCTACTGCGGCCGTGGGGACCTCCTGGGCCGTTCGGCACCAGGTGTCGGCGCAACAAGAGTGTAGGTAGCCAAATGATCAGCCTACACGCATACTTAAGCCACTACAGTGCTTGCACTCAGTCCTCGACAAACGCAGATCTGGGTTGACGTGCCCTCCTGGTGGCAGCAGCCCGTCTGTCAATGCATAGTTCTGCACTGACCATGCTCAGTGTTACTAGTTCCATTGCTTTTTCCCACCCAGGGACTGCTTTGGGACGTCCCATGGTCCTGTGTCCCCAATGAGGCGAAGGAGAAAAGGAGATTTTTGTGTACTCACCGTAAAATCCTTTTCTCTTAGCCTCTAATTGGGGACCCAGCACCCAGCCTATGCCCTTGTGGGCCTTGTCTACAGTTCTTACATAGCTTCTCAGCTGTTACATGGTTAACATATTTACACATGTTTGCCTATTATCACTCTGTTAATTGTTGACTGTTTAAACTTGTGCCTGTTTGGTTACAGACCCTGTAGTACTGTGAGCCTGTTTAGTTACAGGCCTTGTTATACGTTTTTTGCTCCATTAACTCTTCACGGTTTATACATGTGCCTGCTTAGTTACAGGCCTTGTTGTACTAATGTTACTCTGCTAACTCTTAACTGTTTACACACGTGCCTGTTTCGTTTCAGGCCCTGTTACTGTTCTTACATTGTTAGCTATTTCTGTTTGCACAAGTTGCCTGCGTGGTTACAGGCCCTGTTTTACTGTTATTATCTGTTAACTCTCCTACTGCTTTAGCACAAAACTGGTGAGGCAATACCTGCTCCAGGGGTGTATACTGCAGAGGAGGAGCCACTTAACGCTTTTGCAGATTTTGCTTAATGTCGCCTCCTAGTGGAAAGCAGCATAACACCCATTGAGGATCCTAGAGTCCTTGACAGGAGATTAGCTATGATCTTGTCTGCGTTTTCTGTGCGTTTTTGCGCGTTTTTACTGCGTTTTTGATGCTGCGTTTTTCCTGAGTTTTTTTCCATATACTTTAGCAAAAACGCAGGAAACTAATTAACGTCAATTCTTTCCCATCCGCACCAAAAACGCAGGTATTTGACAGTTCTTGACACAAACGCAATGTGTGGGCACAGCGTTTCTGTGAAACACATTGGTTTTGCTGGGAATCAAAACCGCAGGAACAAATTAGCATAAATTACTATAAAACCAATGGTTTTCTGCATGCAGAAAATGCAGCAAAAATGTCCTGTGGGCACTCACCCTAAAAAACATAGTTGCAGAAAGTTTTGTTGATCCCATTAAAGTTCGCCTGCCACCACTTCACATTAATCTTGGACTGATGAAGCAGTTTGTGAAAGTTTTACCGAAAGAACGAAAGACCTTTAAAGGGAACCAACCACCCCCAATGACCCCCCCGGACTATTAATATGGCTCCCTACACCCAGCACATACATGTGCTGCAATGTTTTTTGCTAAAAAAACTGCTTTTTAAAAGTGAAGATAATGCTTTATAAAGTATTTAACGAAGGGACGGGTGGGCGTTACTTAGCTGTGGCTAAAGCCGGGTTGCAGCTGCCACTCATCATCCTGTGTCCCCTCGCAGCAGTAACGGCCAGCCCTTTTCTGATCATCATAATGGGAGACCCAGACAATGGGGTTTAGGGCACTGCCCTCCGGAGGCCACACTAGGTACTACAAGTTTGTAGACACCGCCCCCTCCGCTTATAAACCCCTACCGAAGGATATATCCTCAGTTTTAAACTTAGTGTGCTCGGAGGATCACGCGCTTTGCTTGCACTTCACAGCATTCTCACAGCTTACGTGATGGCGTATGAAGACAAGGTAAAAAGGTCCCGGTCGGGGACCCCCGGCAGTCTCCCTGTTCACCTTCGGGGAACACACAGGTTGAGGTACCGGAGGGCCTGGAGCCTGGACACATTGTGTCCCCCCGGTACGCTGCCGCACTCCTTCCCATCCTTCCTTGGGGGGCTCTGGGAAGTGGGAGATAGGAGCCTTGCACAGCTCCGCTCCGTCCGAGGCCTCCCTAAATGGTGCTTACAGACCGGACTGGAGCCAGCCCAGTCCGAGGCCTCCCTAAATGGTGCTTACAGACCGGACTGGTGCTGAACCCCCGTCCGAGGCCTCCCTTAATGGTGCTTACAGACCGGACCGGCACTGAGGTACCCTAGGTGTCTCCGGTGTGCCTGGGGGTAGTGTCTGGCCCTTATGGGTTCTGGCACTCAGACCGCGCGTTACCCTTGGGTCCGCGGTTCTGATGGTGTACCCTGTGCTGGGGTCACACTGGCTGACCGCCCTGTGTGTCACAGGGGCTGCGGCTGTGGGCTTCAGATTTTTGTTGCAGCCCTGGGTATGATAATGATACCTCCCGCGCTGCGGGCTCCGGCACCAGATTTAATGATGGCTGCCTGGAGAAATGTGGAGCAGCCCAGGGACTGACGTCGTCGCTGGGCGTGTGTGTGTGCTTCCCGCGTGTTTTTGGGCCCGCCCACAGCTTGTGCGGCGGCGGCCATTTTCCCCTCACTTCCCGGCTGGGATCTGACTAAGTGCACGGCTGCACTCCCGGGGAGACCGGTCATAACCCTAGCGGAGGCCACACTCACATCGCTCCCTTCCACCGCATTGACGCGGTCGGTAAGCCACCGGTGTTCCGGTTATTTCTCTGTTTGGCTTATTTTCCCCTGCTGTGGGTATGTCCTCAGCGAGGAAAAGTGCTGCTAAGGCGGCCAGTACCACCATTGTCTGTGCTACTTGCAACGGGACACTGGTTGGGGGATCCTGCAATAACTGCGGACGCCCAGAGGCCCGGACTGATTCTGCTGAGACAGCGGCTCCGGTGCTGTACCCTGAGATTCAGGTGGTCCCAGGGCCATGGGAAACACAGAATAAGATTAATGAATCTGTGTTATCCAAACTGTCCTCCATGTCGCAATCCCTGGAGGCACTGACAAGGAGACTGGAAAGCCCAGTTGCTCCTTCATACCCCCGGGTATCACCCGGTTTAACCGCGAGACCCCTTAAGCGGGCTCGCCGTGACGAATCACCCGAGATCCAGAACCTCTCTGAGGAGGAGCGTCACTCGGATGGTGACGAGGATGATGGGGGTTCAATACTCGAGTCTGTGTCCGAACCACCAGATGGGGTGGAGGATCTGGTGTCCTCCATCAACGAGACTCTACATCTCGTGGCACCCCCTGAAGAGGTGGAACTCCACCCGAAGGAGGTATATCAGTGGTTGCAGCCTGAGGCTCGTTCGTGTGGCTCCTTTATGGACCACACTAATTTTGGAAGGGTGGTTAGAGCACCCAGGGTTCACCCTGGGCGGCGTTATGTCCGCAAATCTAAGGACACTCGCTTCCCCTTTCCCCAGGAGGTGCTTCAGGAGTGGTCGCAGTCCCCGAAGGTGGACGCTTCCATGACCAGGATTGCTGCACGCTCTCTTTTCTCTGCCTCTGATAGCTCCTCATTGAAGGACGCGACGGATAGACAGGTCGAACAACTCGCCAAGTCTGCTTATGAGGCTGTGGGGTCTTCTTTTGCCCCTAATTTCGCCACGGTCTGGACCCTACAGGCGATTACCACCTGTTTGGACGGTATCACTGACCTGGCGGGGTCCAATTCAGAGATCCTGGCGATTACCGACAGGGCTAAGGCCTACGCGGATTACGCCAGGACGGCGACCCTAGAGACTGCCACCCGCTCTGCTGTGGCTTCGGCCAATGCTATAGCGATCCGCAGGTTGTTGTGGCTGCGTCTATGGGACTCAGACGCCACGTCAAAGAAGATTCTGCAGAATCTCCCATTCTCAGGTGACAGGCTTTTTGGAACCGAGCTGGACAAGCTGATAAAGGATTCTGCGGAGTCTAAGATCCCGCAGAATAAACCTAAACCGCGGTATACGGTCAAAAGGAACCCTAAACAGTGGTCCTTTCGCGCCAGCTCGCAGCCATCTGTCTCGTCCGCTCGCACAGAGAGAGGGGGCAAACCCTCTAATCAGTGGCGCCCCAAGGGTCGCCAGAAGAAGCCAACGGGGGCGGCGGCCGCCACCCCTAAACCCGCTTCCACATGACTCACTCTCTCGTCCTGCCGTCCCACAAGTGGGGGGCCGCCTGTCCAGTTTTCAGGACAGATGGTTGCTCCACGTTCAAGATCAGTGGGTCCGAGACGTTGTCTCGTGCGGCTACAGGATAGAGCTGACGTCGCAGCCGGCACACCGATTCCATCGGTCTGTTCCATCCCCAGAAAAGGCTCAGGCTTTTTATATGGTGTTGGAGGGACTACGCAGAGACGGGGTAGTGGTCCCAGTGCCTACGGGGGAGAGGTTCCGGGGTTTTTACTCCAACCTCTTTATCGTCCCGAAGAAGGACGGCTCCTTTCGCCCGGTTCTGGACCTCAAGTTGTTCAACCGTCACGTGTTGGTTCGGAAGTTCCGTATGGAATCCCTACGCTCCGTGATCGCGGCTGTGTCACAGGGAGACTTCCTAGCGTCCATAGATATCCGAGACGCTTCCTCCACGTGCCCATTGCACCGGCTCATCAACGCTGGTTGCGATTCGCAGTGGGGAACGATCATTTCCAGTTCGTGGCGCTGCCTTTCGGGTTGGCCTCGGCACCGAGGGTGTTCACGAAAGTGATGGCATCAATGATGGCTCTTCTGCATGCGCAGGGTCACGCCGTCATACCCTATCTAGACGACCTGCTGGTCAGGGCGCCATCGGAACACCTTTGTCAGAAGAGCCTGGAGGTGACCATACAGTCTCTGGAACAGTTTGGGTGGCTTCTCAATATCCAGAAATCCACCCTGGTACCGACCCAGTCTCTGACGTACCTGGGTATGGACTTCCACACGGACTCTGCGCTGGTGTCCCTCCCACGAGCCAAACAGCTGGCCATCCAATCAGGAGTACACGATCTTCTCCTGTCACCGCACTCATCCCTACGGGTGTTGATGAAGCTGGTGGGACGCATGGTGGCGGCAATAGAGGCGGTGCCTTTCGCACAATTTCGCCTCCGTCCTCTCCAACTGGAAATTCTTCGCAGGTGGGACAAGAGGTCGTCCTCTCTGAATCGGCTGGTGGTCCTTTCACAAACGACCAGGGATTCCCTGCAGTGGTGGCTTCAGCCATATCACCTGTCACGGGGCCGGTCCTTCCTCAAACCGTCATGGTTAGTGGTGACCACCGACGCCAGTCTCAAGGGCTGGGGCGCGGTGTTCTTACACCACAGGGCTCAAGGCCTCTGGACACAGTCGGAGTCGGCGTTGCAAATCAATGTGCTGGAGATAAAGGCGGTCTATCTAGCACTCCTGGCTTTTCAGACCTTCCTGTCAGGACAGCCCATTCGGGTTCAGTCCGACAATGCGACGGCCGTCGCCTATATAAACCATCAGGGAGGAACCAGGAGTGCGCAGGCCCTAGCTGAAGTCCACCGCATTCTATCCTGGGTGGAAGACAACGACTGTCTGATCTCCGCAGTTCACATCCCAGGGGTCGAAAACTGGGAGGCCGACTACCTGAGCCGGCAGGGGATGGACGCCGGAGAGTGGTCTCTGCATCCGGACGTCTTCCGGGACATCTGCAGCAGATGGGGTATCCCGGACGTGGATCTGATGGCCTCGCGGCTGAATCATCAGGTGCCGCAATACATGGCGAGATCGTGGGACCCTCAGTCTCTGGGGGCGGATGCCCTTGTCCTGCGTTGGTCCAGTTTTCAGCTACCATATGTGTTCCCGCCTCTAGCTCTGATTCCCAAGGTCCTGTGGAAAATCAGGACGGAATGCCGCGAAGCCATTCTAGTGGCTTCGGATTGGCCGAGGAGGTCCTGGTATCCGGATCTGTGGCAACTGTCAGGCGGGAACCGGTGGGCTCTTCCAGACCGCGCAGATCTACTCGCTCAAGGCCCGTTCTTCCACCTCAATTCCAGGGCCCTCAGATTGACTGCATGGCTCTTGAGGCCTGGCTTCTGACATCCAGGGGGTTCTCTCCTACAGTGGTAGACACTATGAATCGGGCTAGAAAGCCCGTATCGCGAAAGATATACCACAGAACGTGGAAAATCTTTTTCACATGGTGTGCCTCTAGTGGACGGTCACCGTGGCCTTTGTCAGTCCCAACTCTGTTGGCCTTTTTACAGTCGGGCTTGGAGTTGGGTTTATCCCTCAGCTCCCTGAAGGGTCAGGTATCAGCGCTTTCAGTACTGTTTAACAGGCGCTTGGCTTTCCTTCCGATGGTCCGTCAATTTCTGCAGGGGGTGTCTCGGGTGGTCCCGCCATACAGGCGACCGCTGGACCCTTGGGACCTTAATATGGTCCTGACGGCTTTGCAGAAACCACCGTTCGAGCCACTAAGAGAAGTTTCCCTCTCCCGGCTGGCTCAGAAAGTGGTTTTTCTGGTGGCAATTACGTCCCTGAGACGTGTCTCAGAATTGGCGGCACTTTCGTGCAAGTCACGGTACGTAAACAAAATTCTCTTTTTCTTGTCGTCACAGCCTGGTGCACGGGCTCGCATGCCCGTGCACACGTCATCAGCTACAGCCGGGTAGCGAGCGCGCGCTCTGACTTCCTGCGCTCGGCTGTGGAAGTCAGAGCGCGCGCTCGCTACCCGGCTGTAGCTGATGACGTGTGCACGGGCATGCGAGCCCGTGCACCAGGCTGTGACGACAAGAAAGGGCTGGCCGTTACTGCTGCGAGGGGACACAGGATGATGAGTGGCAGCTGCAACCCGGCTTTAGCCATAGCTAAGTAACGCCCACCCGTCCCTTCGTTAAATACTTTATAAAGCATTATCTTCACTTTTAAAAAGCAGTTTTTTTAGCAAAAAACATTGCAGCACATGTATGTGCTGGGTGTAGGGAGCCATATTAATAGTCCGGGGGGTCATTGGGGGTGGTTGGTTCCCTTTAAGTGACTGTGTACCAAGTTTCTAGGACTTTGTGAAGCAAAACTGAAGGTGGTCATTTTGGTGGGTCCGGATATTCGGAAACTCATGAGAGATGTGGTTGAAACAAAAATGAAAGCTGTTGAGAAAAGGACTTGGGATTCTGTAAAATAAGTTTTGAATAATTTTCTAACAACAAAGATCTAAAATTTAAGTTCATTGTGGAGAACATGCTGAAATGTTTCAAAGCCTTGGGTTGTCTGATGAATATGAAGGGACATTTTTACATTCCCATTTGGACTACTTTCCTGGTACCATTGGTTGTGATAGCAAAGAGCAAGGAGAAAGATTTCATCAGGATATCAAGAAGATACCGTGGTAGATGGAACTTAATCATGATGGGAGACTACTGATGGATGCTTCACAGAGAAGATCCACAGGCCTTCGATAAGGCTAGGTTCATATTGCGTTATTGCTGTCTGTTATAACGGAAGTGTTAACGGTTTCCGTTGTAATTGACCGTAAAAGTGACATTTTGAGTTATTTTAGAGTGCATACGTTTTTAATACTTCAAAAACGTATGCGCTACATGAGATAGACAGATGATAGGATATATAGAATAGGTGATTGGATAGATAGAGAGGTGCTTTCTGCTGCTTCCAGGTCGGTGGGTGAATATTCATAAGCTTAATGAGCGACATAGGAAGCAGCAGAGAGAGCGTAGGAAGACAGAGCAGGGAGGCTGGTAATGCTATTTTTACATCTATCTATCCTATCATATATTGCAAGCAGAGTATACCGCAATGCTGCATTGTAGTAGTGCGTTATATTACGTCTATTTCTAGCAGACTGAAAAACGCTTCAGTCCACGTTTGCAAGTATGCATTTGTTGAAACACACAGGCAAACGCATGTCTATTTTGGCATGCGTTAGTATGCATTTATGGAATGGAGGCCTATGGATGAATTTGCACGTCCTTTATATTGCATTTGTGCTGCTGTCAAATGGATGCGTTAAACAGATAGCACAAATGCAATGTGAACCTAGCCTTAGAGAAAAGGTATCAACAGAAGCTTTGAAGCAAAAGGAAAAGGCACAAGAATTAATTTCCAATACAGTTGTGACATTTTCTTTTCCAACTTTGATTTTTATTAATTTTTAAGTCATATCAACAATCAGAACAATACCAAATGTAATTTCATAATCATAAGTCCACATTACATTTTCCAATATCAAAATTCAATAACATCAACATATATCCTCCATATATTACAATTGTTGTGAGTCCATGGAAAGATCCCATTTCTGCCAAGTCTGGGTAAATTTGTCCATTGTGTTATGAAGCGTGGCGGTTAGTTGTTCCATTGATCGGAGGTCCTTTATCCATATAAGCCAGTCGGACAACGAAGGTGGAGCCCTCCAGTTGTGACATTTTCAATAATTCTATATATAATTGTGTACATTTTGGCTACAATAAAGATTTTTCTTGTTCATTTCACTTATGCTTAATTTCCCGAGCTTTTTGTGCACAATCCGTATGTGATGGATAAAAATAGAACTGTTTTTATGAAATCGGAGTGTAAGAAAACATATTGATCAGTCATTGATTTGAAACAATTTTCATAAATACATATTTTGCATACCTGTGTAATCTTCTGATAAAGCTGTGATATATATATATATTTTTTTTTTTATATATATATAATCACAGCCAGCCCAGTAAGTGACACATCATTGAAATCAGTCGATCTGTGTCTGCATTATGCTGCCCTCGGATTAAAGGCCCTGTTACACACACACATAATTGTGCAGAGATTGTTCGCAGATCTCTGGTTGCAGTGAAATCATGGACACATTGTTCCATTTTGTGGCGGTGTACAAATGTAACAATGTGTCCATGATTTCACTGCAACCAGAGATCTGCGAACAATCTCTGCACAATTATCTGTGTGTGTAACTGGGCCTTTAGTGGTAAAAAAGAATGACAGATTACCTTTAATTGGTACTAAGTGAAAGACTGCACG